>BMAW01119366.1:0-20098 GCA_019974015.1 Nephila pilipes
GATTTGCCATTATAACATGAGACTAAGAAACACTATAAGGGATGTTAGTGATGGATCTCGTGTGACTGAACCTCGATCAAGTGACGAGAACGAAACTTCAGCTGGCACTACAATCTCCAAACTTCCCCAACACTTCACATGAGAATTCCAGCTCCGATAGATTGAACATCCCCGCTACACAACGGGTTCTTAGTGGCATTAGTGATTAGTATTTAAATTTTCTAGAAGACAGCACAGAGAAACCGTATGAATGTAATAGGGTAAAAATAAAGCTTTTACAATTGTTAGAAAGCATAATTCCTTTTTGAATGAAAAGTGGGTACCTCATTATGGATTTATGCAAGATAAAATATAAGCTCGTTTGTTATATAATAAGGCAATTCCTTCCAAATCAATTTTTACTGCTTTTTAATATTATCGAAGTATGTCGAACGGAATATATTCTTTTCCTTTTGATACACACCACCCTCAGGGATTTACCTTCTTTATAATGGCACAGCATCGTGACTCCCCCCCCCATGGCCCGAGTGATCATTCTCTTTCTCATGGAGTTTAATTTCTTCGGTTATCAAGATTGGAACGCTCCTGGGATACACTAGCGATGTTTCTCTATTCTCGACCCTCCTTTTCAATTATTTTTAACTCCCCCCCTTTCCCCCCAAATGTATTGACCATAATTATTCCTCGTTTAACGCAGCATGGCCACATCTGACTCTTGCGCCTTTAAACTCCACCATCACTCACTCGCAATGCAATCAGGCGGCTGTAGACAAATTATCATGATCGCGAACTCGCATTCGTTG
Organism: Nephila pilipes; assembly: GCA_019974015.1. Taxonomy (NCBI): domain Eukaryota; kingdom Metazoa; phylum Arthropoda; class Arachnida; order Araneae; family Nephilidae; genus Nephila; species Nephila pilipes. The sequence goes on from BMAW01119366.1 coordinate 804, forward strand.
TTTTTCCCGTCGAGTAGTGGATTCGAGCCGTGATGCCACGTTTGATCCGCCGCGTAGCAGGGGCTGATGCACGTTATGTCTTTCGAGACCAGGTTCTTCCATTGGAGTAGTGTACAAATTTGAAGAGGGAGGTGCTAGTTCAGGTATCGTCCTCGTCACTTATCCGATGCTGAAAATTACCAGGTTCACCGCCATTGGCCCTCGTAATGCTTCTCAGTGTGACGTACATAAACAATCATAATCGCATTTGATCTAATCTATGTGGCAATGCAATGAGAGGAAATTGCTTGTTTGCATTTAAACAAGTGATGGTTTTTATGGGCTAGCTTATTAGTTAAAAAAAAAAAAAGAACGCCATACCAGTATCACTACTCAAACTTTCATCAATTTGATCATGTGGCCACTTTTCATCTTTGATGTCTTTATGCCTTGGTAAGCTACTGAAATGATTAAATCTGGATTGAACAAATTAAATTTTATAATTTATTCAAGAAAATAGCGTTGGTGATGCTTACTATAAATTTTATTTTTAAGGACTTTTCGTAACAAGATTCATGAAAATTATTTTGTCCATGGTGATTGGGTTTATTAACAATTGACAAAAAAAAAAAAAAAGTTAAATAATTTCGTATATCGATCTGTTATACGAAAACTTTAATTCAATGTTTAATTAGTGTTCAGATTCATTGTGTTAATAGTTAATTAAGTCTCAGAAATTCTACTTCAAATACTTATGAGAGATATGGAAGGGAAAAAAATATACATACCCCTTCCAAAATGTTAAAAAATGCTTATGCACACATTTGTTACACAATTTATCTGCTACTTTTTTACTAAAAATCACTTTTTATTTTTACTTCGTTGTTATTATTTTATTATTACTTTACTTATATTGTTAGTTTAACTATTTATTTATTATCACTTTGTCATTTTCATTGTAATGAGATAGTATTTAGTTGTTATATCATTATAATGAGTCAATTTTTTTCTAAAATAATTGACAATACCGATATTGTAATTATGTTGAAAATCATCATTACGACTTTTCATTTTCGATCTAATTTGTTAATGGGCTTTTATGAGTATAGAAATACAACAAGTTATTTCTTTCACAACTAATTCAAAACCTTTCTTAAATAGATATGCGCTAATTTTTCAGTTAGAAATAAAGGAAAATTTATTTGTCCTACACATTGTATCGTCAACTTTTTCGCATTTGATTTACTAACGGCAAATCTACAATTCATTTAATACTGTCTTTAATATTTTATCTTTAAATATCTTTATAAATAATGGTTCAATGCTTGTAATTTGATTGCAGTGCAAAATCACGTGTATTACTTTGTTCCCTTATCAAATGGAGGAACATGCTAGAATTTTCAATTTCCATACTGATTGCTAATAACTCGTACTTTAGCTTATTATAAAGATTAATGTTTTAGATGTGTATTGGATCGCATTAGAGGAGGGTAATGTTTCAATGTAAACAATAAAATTTAATATTTAAACCAAAATTATTATGAATCGAAGAAAAATTCGGTAAGTGTTTATCTTAACCACCTTTTTCAACTAAGTGATACATGCAACTTGTATACATATATGTTCTGCGTGACAATAAACTTCTATAAATAACAGCAATTTTAAAACACGAAAATTAAATCAAACACTCTGTTTATCAATATTTTGGAAGTTTTTAAGAATATTAAAAAAAATTGTTACTATTTATCAAGAGTTAATTTAAACAATTATTAAAACGAATTATAATAATTGTTAATTTCTGTATTTAATAAGTAATTATTAATGAAAGAAATAGAAATAATTCGCAGGGAGAAAATAGGTAATAAAATGAAATAAATTTTTTTAAAAATACAAAAAAGTATGTAATAATAGGCAGTAAAATGAAAGTTTTCAGTTATTTAAAACGGGTCTGACTTATTTTTTTAACGATAAATAGAACCGTAATAAATAAATAAAAATTCATTTTAATTTCTCAAAAATTTGTAAAATGTACTCATACAATCTTTTAGTGTTGAAGCTTTTTCCCCTTGGTTTAAAATATTTTGTGTGTTTGTTTTTTAAATTCGAAAATTAAGTAAGAACTTTTTTTTTTCGAAGACAAAATGAAAATAATCTTAGAATATATTCTAGTTTATATTTAAACATATGTATCCACTAACAGTTTTGTTATTTTTTCCCCTCATTATTATTTTCCTTCGACATATTTTCCATTTTTCAATGTTAAGTAAGTATACATTTTTTTTTAGAAGAAACCTTTCTTCTGACGTAATTGCATTATTTTCATCGTCTGAAGGATTTAAATCGTAAGTAAAATCCTTTGGCCATGAGCCAGAATAAACAAATTCATTAAAAAGAGTACTTTTCCGTGTGAAATATTTTTTTAAATACCGTGGGATGATGGTTATAGATAAAGAGCTTAATTCTACACAAATTTAAGTTCCCTAATGTCTTGCATTGCAATCAGGTGACTAATAAAAACAAATATAATTAAAAACATTTTTTTAAATCCCACTTTTACTTAAATATGGACTAAAAAGTACATAAATAATTCTTAGAATGTTTATGAATGTATAATTTATAAAAGTACGAGGCCCTTATCTAAGATATTTACGTATGAATGTAGATCATAATAAGTCCTTGAAAATTCCAAGAGATGGTGCTCGTAACATCGAAAATTATTTGTTTTTCGTAAGCATCATGACTTATTAGATAGCTGTATAGGTCTCAGTTTCTCGTATTCGTGATCATGACGCCATTTGCACCTCAAAAATTCTTCATCTTAACTTTTCAGGACGATGAGACCATTTTCGCCTTTTTTTGGAAAAGATTCACCGGAAACAGTCCAACGTTTTAATGGTTTGGTTTTATTAACGTCGCACTAGAAGCAAAACGAAAGCTATTGGCGACGGATCTCGTAATTTTGAGCCTCGGTCAAGTTACGAGGACGACACCTAAGCTGACCACCCTCTCTCCTAACTTCCACCCCAATGTCCAACATTTTGAATTTTCCTTAATTTTCGGTACATAATGAAAAAAACAAGTCTCACTGACGGTGACAACTCAACGCGGCAACAATCAAACTTTGATTTGACAGCAAATGACTACTAAATAAAAACTAACTCTTGAATCAATGTCAGATTTGTTTCGATCTTATTGTAACGAGTTTGGGAGAAATAATTTTTTTAAAAAAATGCGACCGCAAAAAATAATAAAAAAAGTCCCCCCCCCCCTTCAGAAAATTGGACATATTTACCTCGATGATAATTTTTCTTTCAAATACATTGAAACTTCTTCCTGGTGCGAATGCAAAATTTCAAACAATATTAATAAAAATTTAATAATTCCTTGAATATGCTCAGTGATTACATCACAAATTATAATTTACATCATTAACAGGCAAACTATTATGATTTTAAGTCTCGATAATTCACAAAGCATTTATAAAATTATATAACTTTTTATCTGTATAAAATATGTTTTACATCTATAAATGAATGCGTAACAAATTGAATTTTTGTATCTTTTAAATGAAATCAATACATATATCATATGTCACAGAATTTTTATATTAATATCAACGCTGACCAAAGATTTTTTTTTCAAAACATTGAAACAAGTTTTTTTGAAATCACATACAGAACACAGATAATTAAACTGAATACAATAACATAATTCATATCTCTCAAAATATTTAAAAATTCCAAAAGACAGAAATAAAAATTTGGAAATTATGACAGAAAATTCATAGAGAAAGTGCATAAAAGGAACTTAATGAAGGTTTTTTTTTTTTTTCAGAATAATAGAAGAATATGTAATCAATCGAAAAGTATGAATATTTAAAAAATGCTTTAATAAGTTAGTCTTAAATTTAAAACTAATTTATTTTATATATAAGGTAATATATATATATATATATATATTACAAAAATAAGAGATATAGAACACTATATTTAAAAAAATAGGAAAGTGGTTTCAAAAACAATAATGAAATGATGAAATATATTCAACAAAGTAATATTGTGGAATATGATTACACAAAGTAATATTCATTGAATAAAATTCCAAAAGTGATAGGTTAATACAATTTAGAAATATTGTGAAAGAATTAAGTGCATATATTTCTTCTACTCGTTATTTTAAGCTGCTGTCGCTAGCCTATCTTCGTAACCATTTTATATCAGATTTCGCTCAAAAATTATGTACTTCATTTTAAAAGCATGCTTTAACTTAATATATAAGAATTTGCGTCAAATAACGTGATCTCAATTTTATTTACGCATAACATGTACATTGTTTTGTTAATTAAAATAAGATAGCTCAGTAGAGATCCTTTCAGGCCTTCGAGTTCCGGGCGTACGCCCGTTTGACCTACTTTAAGAATTTTAGTTTAGTTTTTATTAACGTCGCACTAGAAGCAACACGAGGGCTATTGGCGACGGACCTCGTAATTTTGAACCACGGTCAAGTGACGAGGACGACACCTGAGCTGGCACACCCCCTTTCCTAACATCCACACCACGCCACGCCAACGGGAGGACTTTGGGCCCCGAACAGATTTAACGTGCATCAGCCCCGGCTACACGGTCGGTCTTTGGCGGCCAAGGATCGAACCCGCGACTGAACGAAAACCGCCGGTCGCTAGTCCACGACCTTGACCACTAGGCTACTTTAAGAACATAATCACCAAAAATAATATTGTTTTTGAAAGAAATCCGAATGTAATAAGGTTTGTAGACTTTTATCCAAAAGTGATAAGTTAGTGGAATTTAATTCATAATTAGTAAGAGATTGGGATGTTAAACAAATCAAAGGGATAGTGAATATATTCTAAGGTTAATAGGATAGTAAAATATATATTTAAAAAGTCACAGCCTTTAGACACATATATTCCAAAAGTAATAGGATATTGGAATGTATTACCAAACTGGACTTAATAAAATGGATCTTATTATTTAAAAGTAACATGTTGGCACACCTCTTGTAATAATGTATATTATTATATAACGTAATTTAAACAAAATATTTTTTATTTGTGTGTTTATCACTCATTAGGTAACCGGGTGGGAAAGAATAGTCCCACTGTAGTTTATGCATGTCGTAAGAGGCGACTAAAATGGGTACTAGGTGTATACTCGGGCACTCTGCCCATGGGGATTATATCAGGAGACCCAAGAGACTTGCCTTCTTTAGGTAGGTACGGGCATCATGACCCCCGTGGCACCTTAGTGACCTTTCTTTTCCCCATGTGGTTTACTGTATTTGGTGAACACGGGGGACGCGTCCCAGGATGTCCTTGTGATCCTTTTTTTATTTTCGGCCTTCCTTTTAGTCAATCAACTTTTATCTTCCTTACAATTCTTTCACACGTCTAGATCACAGCTTTTTGGGGCAGCATGGTCACAGCTTTACCTTGTTTGACGAAGCTTAGCCACATTTGGCTCTTGTGCCATTAAACTCGATCATAATTCATCATCACTTGTGTATTTATAGACCCAAATATTCAAGATGAAAAGTGTTCAGTTAAGAGAAGCTCAAAAGTAACAATAATTAAGAAGAAGGAAAAAAAAAAAAAAAAAAAAAACACAGAGAAATTTTGGATTCAGAATCCATGATTGAATAGCTGACTGATTTCTTCACACAAGTTTCACAACATGATACAGAGATTCAGATCAAAATCAATCTTAATCATAGAAGACATCTTTGATCATTTTAGAATCGAAATATAATGACGTTAGAATCACCGAGATGTCACAAGCAGACTCATCTAGTATATATTACGATACCGATCTCATTTTGGAAGGAAATTCTTTGGGTATCTTTACTTCTGAAGTTCAGTCAGATTATTTTCAACACATTTTGAGGTTGAAATAGTTGGTTTAAATGAGAGATTAGTAGTGATGGCGATGAAATATTATTCTGTCTTCAAAAATTCAAGTTCATCAAAATTTAGACATGGATCCACAAGGTACGTGGCTTGATTTCTGGGCTGATGATGTGGCTTTTTGGATTGCTTGTTGACACAGTGGCACTTAAAATCGTAACTGAGCATTTGTTAAGTCTTACCAACATTTCAATAGTGGACAATCAATTGGGATTCATTTAAAAAACTTTTTGTTGGGCACTATTCACGAGGTTTTGCTAATTTTGCTAAATTATTTAAACATTTTACAATCCGAAATGTATCTGGTCGTTTTTTTCCCTCTAGAAATAAGTCGCTATTATGTTTAAAAAAATTATAATATGTAGTATTATAATGATGATTCTCCTAAAAGCATCCGAGATTGAGTCAACTCTTTTTACTGTAAATTTTAAATAATTTAAAAGTAATACTTTTTTCCAAGTTAGTTAATAGTCTCAATTTTCATGTTTTAAATATGTGATCAAAAGATTAAAGTTGATTTAAGCCAAAAATAATTTAAATTCATCCTGTAAAAATTGTTATGCTTTGCTTCACAGTACAAGTTTTTGTGTTCCTTCATATACATATAAAACGAGACAATACGGTTTTACAATAACATAAAAATAGTTTTATTGTACGATACTCACTCGAAAAGGAATTTTGTAGTAAGGAATCAACCAATTCGTATTCAAGGGGTGAGAAGGCATTGTTTTCCCTTATACTTGTTTGACCCGCTGAACTTGTTTCTGATAAAGTGCAACTGAAGGTCAAGTCTAGAATGCTCTCTCCTTACGAATAAACAAATATCGGACTGAGACAAGATTTACACGTGGAATCGTCTTATCTAGTTTTCATGAATATGGATTTGGTAACATTTTGATTCTTCGGATTTTTCAAAAGTTTATTTTTATTTTTTACGAACGTTAACAATAAATTTCTTCTTTTATAATCAATTGCAGGATTTAAGGGCAAAGAATCATAGAGGGAAGAATAAACTGAAAAAATTCGTTAGAGAAAATGGGCTCCAGGATTTCAGCGAAATGTAAAACTTATATTCTTTGTGAAGCTCTTTCATACTCTTATAATTTATTATTATCAAAATGAAGCAATCAGAAAATTTTATCATAAAATTTCTATTTGGTGAAATTTAGAATTTTGCAAAAATCAATTATTAGCTTCAAAATTTGGTACTCTGCATTCATTTGCGTATCATATTCAGATTCAGTATTACTTTTTAAGAAAACTGAGTAATTTGAATGGAAACTTTCGTGTTTCTTGTAATGTTTTAGCACTTTTCCTGATTTTCTCTTGATTTTTGGAAACTAGGGTAGTTTAAACTGTCATTTAATTTTTGAATTTAAGAGTGATTTTCCGGTGTGAAAGAGTTTAGAAATATTTTTTTTTTTATATATTTCTAATTTTTTTTCCCCCCCCCCCCCTCTTTTTTTTTTTTTTTTTTTTTATTTTCAAGCTATCAAACCATCTGGCAATCTGCTTCAAGAGAAGTAGTAGTACTTAAAAACATAAGAGCAGTTCATGCTGGTCAGCTGTTCGCTGTATCACAACAAAGCATTTTCAGTAAACAAAAGATCAGGCGTACTTTCCGTACTAAATTTGAAATCAATGTAACCAAAGAGATTCATTTACATTTCGCCTTTTATTTTAAAATTGAGAAAAGAAGTACGTATTTTCTGATTAGAATTTTCTGTATTACATTTTCCGTGATTGTTGCTAATGCGTCAAAGTTAATTACTTCTCCATTGTATTGGTTATCAGAATTATTTTCCTGTATCTGGATGTTTAATTTAATAACAGATGTACGACAATAATTTTTTTTTATATTGCGCCATAGTTTCTCATTAACAAGTTTACATAACGGTCTGGAAATATTACTTATTGTGTCATTAAATTCTTTAAATAATTTTGTATCATTCGAGATAAAAACTTAACTGGAATATGTAATTCAAAAGACCTAAACATGTATTTCAGTTTGGTGTAATTCTTTCATTAATTTCATATTTTTCACACAATTTCTTTTCGTACATAATTAGTTTAGCATAACTTATGTATTATGATTTTCTAAAATATTTTTATTATTTTATTAGCTTTCATCCCTTGTTCTTTTGCTATTTAGATAAATTTATTTTTTATGCGATTTTGAAAAGTGACACTTTTATAAAATGGTTTGTGTGTGTTCATGTATACCAATATGTTTATAAATTATTTATAAAATCTGTTCATATGCATATGTAGTATATATTTCTCCCAATATACGGTTTGCAAATTAAACATAATTTTTAAGCATTAAAGCTGTTTTTAAAAATTTAATAATCTTGTTGCAGCCTTATCAATGACAAGATTTCATGTAAAAGCGGCTTGATGCATGAAACAAGTGGAATCGAAAATAAGCTGCCATTGCCTGTGTTTACTACACCTCCCCAGCAAATTACTTTTTATGCAGATGATCCAACTACATATACTCAACATTTATCCATTATAAATCCCTTTGATTTTTTTGTTAAGTTTAAGAGTAAGTATTCCATGTTTTTTTTATGAAACTTTTGTGTACGATAATTATATAGCAGTTGGAGATTTATTATTCTCCCTTGCCAAAATAATTCAGAAACCTGGTAAAAGTTTTCAAAAAAATCCATATATATTTATATAGAGCCCAGAAATATCAAAAATTTACTTTGTGACTGTAAAAAATAGGCCATTAGAATATTAATAATGTCATATATAATACCTAAAAAGATTATGAATCTAAAAATTTTTTTGAACATTTTATACTGTTACTTTTTCTCTTAAAAAGATTCAAAATGCTTAGTTACTAGCATTTTATTTCTTTAAGGATTTCTTTTATAAATATTTGAGCATTTGCATTTTTTGAAATGAATTATTACTAATTTTTATTGTAATAATTGTTATCTTTACTATAAACATATTACCTTAAATCTTCTGACTTTCTTTAAATACATACCTGTGTTATAAGTTTGCTACTATTAGATGATTCATTCTATTTTTTCATGAACTGGTTTGAACTTGATAGGGAAATACTGAAATAATCTTTTATCATTTGTAAATTTTGTGTAATTAAACTGGTAGTAAATTAAAATTTTGACATCCTCAACCAAATTTCCTGTCAATGTTCTTAGTATATGAAGAGACACATTTCATTTTTGGTCTTCTCCCCTTTCTTTCAGATTTAGAATAATTTAATAAACTATCTGAATTTGTTATTTTGTATTTAATATAGAATATCTTTAATGAAAAATTAAGCTTCAAGTATATTGAATTTATATATGATAAAGAACTGTAATTTTGTGTAAAATTAATTGCTTGATATTGAATATATATCATGCAAAAGCATCTAATTACATTTTTTTTAGTAAAATAAGTCAAAATTTCTTTTTGATTGAATCTTAAAACGTGAGAATTAATATTAAAATAATTAAGTTGATTTAAAAAAAAACTTATCTGGTCTGTCATTGAATCTAAGGAAAGCATTATAGTTGTGTGTCTTTACATTATTTATGCAATTGTGATTGAAAAAAATTTCTTCTTTTATTGCATTCTTTTTCAGTTTTAAATAAGTAAGACTTGTAATTCATATTTTGTATGTTTTATTTCCTATAAGATAATGTGGTTTTCTTTAGTTTATCCTTTTCTTTCCCCCATCTTTAAATATTGTTCTTTCCAGATTTCTAGGAATAAATTTGGTTTTGTGGAGTTTTGAGAAATAACTCTAGTTCTTATGTATAATGATTTCATTATAATGTTAAATAAATGACTTTAAAATTATTCACCTCTATGCTAAATATATAGTTCCTTTGACGCATTATGATTTTGCTCTTAAATTGTGGATTTAAGATTAGAGAAAAGTGCCATGCAAATAGCAATGATTAGTTACGTAGTTCCTTTGAATTCCCTGGTATTATTGTTCAATTTTGTGTTGTACTAGCAAATCAACAATTTAATAAAATGTTTGTTTATGAAATGAATTTTATAGCAGTTTCTGTAGCATCGTTTATTTTAACTCATTTTTAGCACAATACATTTATGTAAATTCCAAGACATTAATCTGATTATTAAAGATGATATTATATTAAAATGACATTTTTTTTTGAACTTCAGTTTTTTTCTTTGATAATTTGTATAAGATTAAATAAATTAAATTAATCTGAATCCAAATTCTGCCTACTTTTTTCACACTTCCAAGATATGCCCTTTGTTAATATATACAGGAAACACATCTCCCTAGATATGCCATTGTGAAAAATAAGAATCTCTATGAGTTTAATTAGTGAAATAATGTTATTAGCAAGTGCTTTACTTAAAACAGCTGCCAGTTATCGATACAGTGTTAGTTTAAATTCTTAAGATTATTTCTTTTTTAAAGAAACGAAATGACATGGGGAAATCTTAAATAAAGGAAATTTGATAACTTTATGGAACAATTTACATTTGTAATATAGTATAAACGCAATATGAAAGTTAAAAGTGAATTTAAATTTGTATATAAAAAAGGAGAAATTTGCCTTACAGTTTTTGAATTCCAGTGTTAACTTTTTGATTTAATTTGAGTAAAAAATGGGAATCATATATCTTCAGTTTACTTGACTTAGATAAACATGTGATGTGCCTTCTGGATACATCTATAATTTTCTCATTTTCAACCCCTTTTACCTTTTCTTCTGTCTAGTTTTAAAATGATATTTGGTGTATTAACCACAGATTTGGCTTAATATCATAAACCCTATGTGTTGCAATCGGAGAAAATGTTTAGGCTGTTCCAAATAAATTTTTTCTGGCAATCTCACAAGAACTGAACCTTGTGATTATAGCGTAAGATCCGCTTTTAGTGGATTGCTCTTTTCCGACATTTCTTCCACACCTGTCTGTCATTTGCACCCATTTTTGTGAAGGGCAGGGCTTATCTTCTATCGACTTTTTTCCTACAAAGGTATGTGTCCAAACTATCACAGTTACTTCCTTCAAAATAGTTTTTTTTATTGCTAAGAAGTCGGTTAATCAAGAAAACGTGACATGAATAATTGTCTATAACCAAATGCAAATGGTTGATATGGGAGGCCTTAACCATTTCTCTGAAGACTAGTGGGCAGAATAGTAGCACAGATGTTCATATCTGCACAAAGTTATTAAACCAACTCTTTATTCTATGAGACTCTCGCATATATTTCCAAGTCAACCGGAAGAGTAAAAAAAAAAAAAAGTAACTTTAATAAAAGTAGCTCAGTTTCTTTAAGAATTTAAAATATCAGATAAGTACTTTTTATGTTATTTGAAAATATACTGGAAAATGAAAATTTGGTGATATAAGTTTTTTAAAAAGATTTTACTTCTGTGAACTATAGTATTTATAATTACTGATATTATATATATATATATATATATATATATATATTGATGAATACATAAATTTTAACCAAACAATCCAAATATTTATCGAGCCATTGTTTTATTTGATTGCACAATATCTGTTTTGTTCTGGTACTGCAATACAATTTTATTGAATCTATGTGTGTGTGTGGAAAACATTTATGAAGACAAATTCAAGAACAATATTTGAAATATAAGTAGTCCACAGAACTGCTGTTATGGTGCTACTAGTAGAATTTATTAGTTTTATTCGAATGTCACCTGCTCCTTATAATTTCTTTGTGTTAATCTTTATTATCGTATGTTCGGATTTCTACCTTTTGTTATATATTCACAACATGCTTTTAAAAAAATTCTTTAAACAAGTTGTGTTGCAATTAAAAGTTCTTAATATTTTTAATGTCAAAGGAATAATGGCCAGAAACCACTGCCTTTGATAGACGTTTTCAGACAATTCCCATTATTTGCATTAACATAACTTGTTGTCCTTTAAATATGAACTTGTAAACTCCACATCTTTTTTCTTTTACTGTAGTATTGAGGACTGGCGATATTCTCTAAGGATCGAAATAGGGAAATATAAACAAATCTTGAAATCTTTTGTCGAACTTATAGTTTTTTCCGCTTATTCCTCATTTTGAGAATCTGTTCCTCTGTTGAACTATTCTTGAAGTAAATAGTTGATTATTTTGAGCAATGATACCTTAATTAAATCTGTCTTATTATTAGTATTTTATTAAATAATTTGCATTTAAAACCTTTGTTATTGTATAACTTAAAGACTTTTATCCACCTTCCTTGTGTTAGAAGTTTTAATTCATTTATATGATTATAAAGTTGATTTTATTTAAATTTTTTTTTCATATTTATTCTACTAGCAAGATTGAAAACCAGTGCACACTATTCAATACTTTGTGGTACTCTATTAAACCAGACCAATACAGCCAGTAGGTATTTTTTTTTTTTAGCCTTATTATTGATAAAATTTTTCGATGCTAAATAAATGGCATAAGTTTTTAGGATACTTTTCCATTTTGTCGGCATGAGCTGCATAAAAAGCTTATGAAGTCTCTGTTGATTTATACAGGAAATGGAAAACGCTTTTGTGAACTCATTGAACTGTTTAATCATTTAAAATTGTTTTTTACTGAGACCAACTAAATTTATCACAAATTTGTTATATAAAGAGTAAAATTTATGTAGGGTACAGAAAAAGACTCTCACCTTTTTAAATCAGTACATTTTATTCTCTAAAAGATGGTTCTCTTTGTATTTAAATGCATTTTGATTGTACTGTTATTTCATCTTTGTACTGATATTTTAAGTTTGATTTTAAAATATTGAAAATTTTTTTAAAAAAATTCCTTGTTATGTTAATGAAAGACATATCGTAAAGTGGTTTTAAATGATCATTCTCGTTCGGTTTGCATAATTATTAATCTTCACAGTTTTTAGATCCGCTTTGAAAACCAGCAGCAAAAATAATCACTGTCCGCGAAATCCTAAAACAATATAATTAATTTTTTTTTTTATATATACAAGTGAACATTTTAAAGACAGCATTTTGTAGCAAAATTTTTAAAGCATTTTTATGTTGATTTTGTAATTTTATATTATTATAGTATTATTGTATCTAATGTATTATTATTAGTAATTAGCTAATTGATTCATTCTGGGAATATGTTATATTTTTAAGTAAATATTTTAAAAATTAAAATTTTTATCTTTAAAACTGTTCTATTGGTAGATTGTATTAGTGTTTACATACTTTGTGATTTTCAGAAGGGATTTGAAATATAATTGTACTAAGTATAGTTATTGGGGAAATAGTGACTTAATATATGAAAATAAATCTTAGTAATTACAAAATAAATTTGCAGAAATGGGTTTTAAAATATAAAAAAAAAAGTGTGTGGATTTAGATTATATATACATATTTATCTATTATTTATAAATTGTGCTTTGTAGTGTTATGATAAATGATAAATTCTGCAAGTAGCATAAGTGATATTAAAATTTTATACTTCTTAAGTCTTCTTTTTAACAGACTCTTTCTCTCTGAAAATCATTTTATGTGTCTTATATTGCATTGTATCAGAATATCTCTCTTGCTTTAGAAAATAATGGTAATATCTTGTTTTTACAGAATTTCTAATAAGTTAAACAATTATGGTGATTGTTTGTACATTTTATATTAGATTTTACTTTATTTTGATTCTCAGGTCTTAAGTGTTGATTGTGCAATTTTTATTAATTCGAATGGAAATTGGAAAATATATGAATTTTTCAGAAAGGGAACTAGAAAAACAATTATTAATGTTTTAATGCTAATTATGCAAATTTCTATTAAATTTTAGGTATTCAAAATTTAGAGAACAATCATGCAGTTCTTAGATTATTTAAAAAGCATTTTGTTAACTTTAAAATTATTTTACGAGTTAATTGTTAATAATTCAGTTTTTTGAAGAAAAAAGTCAACTATGAAAAATTATCAAATTCATTTGTGTTTACAAAAATAGATTTATTTTATGAACCTATTAACATTGTGGAGATTTATAATTAAAAATATTGCTTCAAATTTTAGGGTACAGGAAGTTTTAAAAAAAATTACAATTCATTACAGTTTTTCTCATTACTACTTGAATATTTTGTTAAATTAATTTGTGCGATAATAGTTTTTTTTTTATTTACTCCATCTTGTTAGGGTATTGATACATTTATTTTCTCCATAATTTCTAATTTTGCCAGTAATGATAACATTGTCTTAATTTTTACGGATGTGACTAAAAGTTTGTTTTTGTTAGTTTTATGTAATGTAGGCTCATAGTTTTTATTGAGAGCCATTGCTATTGCCATCTATTTGCCTTTGTAAATCAAGATATTGTTTTTAAATTTTTAGTGTATTTAGTGTAATAATACAAATGCTCCAAATAAACAATGCTTTAAACCTCTATATCTCGGTTATGTAATATGTTATCATTATAACTTATTGAAATATATGGAAGAATAGAGTATGTAAAATTTTGTGTTTCATGTTTTAAATATCACACATGTTTGTCATTCAGAAATGTATAATATTCTCTTCTTTTATAGTACTTTGTATCATACAGCTGCAACCTCCAACAATGTTGGCATTATTGATAAAGTGCGAGTTGTTATGTATTCTACTGCACAGCAGGCTCGCGTCAGTGGAAAACGGGACCTTTCAGTTGTACTCTTAGAATGTGCACCGAAAGAAAGGCTGCATTCACATGAAGTTGATCGGTTTCAACAACTGGAAGCCAATTCTGCTGCTCAGGGACTACTTAGACAACAGCCATTGCCTGTGCCCATTGTTCAAGAGCGTAAGATTACTTTGATTATGTTTATAATGAATATATTAAATATAACAGTTTTTTTTTTCCTTTCAAATTGCTTAAAATGTATTTGATTTAGATGCATTTTGCTGAACTTTTTGAACTTGCTATTTCTATTCTACTATTCTCTTAACATTTATAAATTTTTAGTTGAAATTGATATTTACAGAGCATCAAGGTACTCCAAAATGAAATTCTTCGGGAAGATTTTCAGAAAGGTTGCCTCTGCGCATCTTAGCTATTCTAGAAATATTTTAAAAAGTTTTTGCTTTATATTTTCCCTTTCTTAGAGATCCTTTCATGCAGAAGTTTTTACAACTGTTAATTGATTGAGAATTGCATAGGAAGGAATTTTCTTGTTAAGAAATTTTTAGTATATTTTACATGATGCTTCCCATTACACAAAATTTTATCACTTATGTTTACCCATTGGTTAGTTAATTAAATTGTGTTAGTCTATTTGATATCAATTATTTAAATTTTATAATAATGTTTCTTAGACTTTTCCCATTGCTAAACTAAACGTTGCCTAATTGCATTGGTGTGCGAAACTGAAGCAACTTTTTGGGTTTCAGGCATTTCTTCAAATTTATGGAGCTATACACAATGAAATGTTTTGTAACTGAGGGCATGTAAAGAATATGCTCGAACTTGCATTTTTCAGTGAAGTATCAATAACTTGCACATTCAGGGAACCATTGCCAAGCTAAAAAAAAAAAATTTTTTTTGATAACTTCGTAACATAACAAGTTGGTGTGACATTTTCAAAAATCATTTTAATTAAATATTTGTGATGTTTGTATGCATTTTTATAAAGGAAACTCCTGTATTCATTAAAATATTAATGTTCCTTTAAAAATGTCCAGTTTTTTTCCAGATATTTTTTATTTATAATATCCAGAATTTCTAATATAATTTCACAAAACTTGCAGAAATATTAAATATGTACAAGAGAACATTATACTGAAATTTGAAATGAAAATATTAAATGTTTAATGGCATAGGAGCAGTTAAAGGAAATAACTATTTTCATAACATGTTCTAAAGATATTGTTTTCTTTTGCAATTTGGCAGCAATTTATATAAAAAAAAAAGTCCAGTTGAATATTATCAAATTCAAAAAGATACAATGATACAGTGAGCAGTATTCCTGCTACTCTGTGAAAGAAGCTGTATGATGAGAGGTTTTCTCACATATTGAACATTTTTAATCATTTATCACAGAATGATTAAATTGAATTGCATAAAATTTACTAATATTCTATATAAACATATATAGTTGTAAATTATGTAAATTGTGTTATATAAATTGCCTTAAATTACAAATTTGAATCTTATAGAAAATATTAAACTCAAGCAATATTTACTTTTTGATATGAAACTCCACGAGACATTACAGAAGATGTGAAATTCAGGATGTAGAGGCAATATTTTGCATTTAAAGGTTGAAGAAGCATAATAGCACAAAATCATTGATATGCATTTAGAATTGAATCACTTGTTGACAATAGTGATCTCCAGTAATGGAGAGTCAAGTAAAAGTTAAGTGCTCAGTCTACTTTTCATGGTGGTACCTCCCCAGACCACCACACCATAACCGTTGTTACAATCTTTTTGTATGAAGTTGGTGGGATAAACCAATGTCTCTATATCATATTATATCAATTGCCATTAAGAACCTTGCGATAATACAGCTACTCTCATCTGTAAAGTGGACGAGACTTCAGTCATAAGATGTCTGGTCTTAAAGTTCTTTACTCTATTTTAAATGATGTCACCAAAGAGCTGCTGTCATTTTTTAAAAAAATGAAGTTTTTAAAAGGAACATTAATGTCTTAATGAATATAAGTGCTTCTTCTAGAAAAATACATACAAACATTGCTAATACCTAATGAAATATTTTGTGAAAGTATAGAATAATATCCTGCCTTTTATATGATTTAGGGTTATCAATTTTTCTTTTTCTTTTGTCATTGGTGCCCTAAATGTGCAAGTCACAGAAACTTCACTGGAAAATGTGACTTCAAGTATACTCTTTACATGCCCAAAGTAACAAAACATTTCATTAAATATTTCATTAGAAATTCCAATAAATTTATGAAAACCTAAAAGTTGTTTTTGCACACCAGTATATATAAATATATAGATAAAGGTTAAAACATTTTAAAATGGGAAAAAAAAGTGTATATGTAGAATTGTACCCCTTTTAATTAAGATATACTTGTAGTGCAATGTCAGTGTCATTTTATTTATTTTTCACTGTATTATGTACAATTTCAGCATCTTTATGAGGATTTTAAATTTTAAAGGTAATTTTTGAAAAATTTTAATCTTACTCAAATACTTCAAAAAGCACATGTTGAAAATCACAATCTTTTATAAATAAAGGAATGTTTTGCTTGGATCCATACCTTACTTCTCCATTATCAATATACATATTGGATGAAATTGAAACAAGTAATATTTTAGACTTTCATATACATGCTTATAAATATTTGTTGCATATTGCATGAGAATGTAATATGTATGCAGGTAAGATTTTAGAATTGTGAGAAATGTTCTTAATTTTTAAGGTTTTATCATTTTTTTTATTCGTGACTTTGATTTCAAAAGGATTCAGAGGCTGGTCAGCAATCATTTAAAGGGACATAACAAGAATTTGTGATAAAGTATCTTTTTAAAAATTGTGTGATTTGAATTTACAGCTATTCCATATTATGTGCTGTTGTATTTTCATACGTAAAATATAATATTATTCGTGAAAAAAAATTTAAATTATAAAAATTTTGTTTCATAGTTTTAATAACCAAGTAATAGTATTGTACTGAGAAACACACTTAGTAGTACATTCTTAATAAATAAACATCAAATTTAATAATATATTATGCTTGATTTACTTACCATTGCTGTGTTGATCATTAAGAATATATTATTTATAACATGTGGGCATGAACAAGTTCAGTGAGAGCCACATTATGATTTTTCATATATTCTAAAGAGTTGCATCGTAATAACATAGTATTAAAAACTGAAATTCAAATTTTATTTTATTTAACGAATATGATTAAGAGAAAAAATATAAACTCCTTTCAAAAGTTTAATTATAAAAAATACATAAGTTTGAAGTATAGCATTGAATGAAGACCTTTAGTCAAATCTTTGAAGTTTGACATAAAATTTGATAAAATTGTTCACAGTAATTCTATGAGAGGAAAATTGGTAATGTGAATGATATTTTTATTTTATGAGCTTCATTGGAATATGTTGTGACATTAATATGTTATACCAAAAGTTTGATTTATATGGCAAAAAACTTTCTTTAAGTGTAACTCATTCTTTGGAAAAAGTTCTGAAGTAATAAAAAATGGATTTAAATTTTCAATGAGAGGTTCACTCAACTGAGATCCACATGCAGCTCTGAACGGGCATTTGTCAACCCTTAGTATATAATATATGTTCTGAAATATTTATAGTGCTCAAGGTAATGCAAAAAAATTACAATACTTTCTGAGTAATCCAGCAGGTTTCAGAATGGAGCACTGCTGGTTTTCTGGAAAATTTCTAATAACACATTTAAACAAAAAAAAGTTATGAATTATAATATGAAATTTAATACAGTACATGCTAATGAAGTTTCAGATTTACGAAATAAATAAAAAAAAAAAAAAAAAAAATACTGTTTTGTGTTGATAACTTTCATTATCCTATTGAAGAAGGCATAACATTTTCCTATTATTTGTTAGTCTGTGTAAAAATGCCATATTACTGGCAGGGCCAGAAAAGTGAAGTGCCATATTATTGAAGAAGTACTGTATATTGACTATATCTGGTAAAGATCAATTTGTTATAAATTTTGCATTATAATGAAATTCTTTTATGTAAAAAGGAAAGTTATCAAGATAGACCAGCTTTTTGGGGTTTAAGTGAATTTGTCCAGCTTTTTTTTTTTTAAAAAAAAAATGCTTCTTATTATATTGTGTCCCTGTTTCTTACAATTTGACGTTTTAGAATATCATTACAGAAAGATATTTTACAAAGCTAATTATTTAAAATGTAATTTTTTTTATTTATAAATTTTTTCTGTAATTACAAGAATATAATTTTTTTTTATTTAAAGTTTTAAATGGTTAACGTTATCTATTATTTATTCTTGTATTCATAGTTCTTGCAACATAATGTTCATAGTTGAAATGAAATATGTGTTATTAATAGTAGTTGATATAGAAGTAGATATTTTGCATGTATAGTTTCATATTCCAAAATTGGTTAACTTCAAATATTACAATCACTATATATGTACTGTATAAACTTCATATATATGAATATAGCCTTTAACATGTAGACTTATTTTTATTCTGTTAAATAACACATTTATAAATTCATTATGTAATAAATATATAACACATATATAAATTTATCACATATATAAATTTATTCTAAAATATAAACATCTAACTATATTTCTTTTTTAAAGGAGGTACATATTATATATATATATATTATAATATGTACCTCCAAATTGCAAAATGCCAAAAAAAAAAAAAAAAAATCAGCATGAAGTATGGCTTAAAATTAAAAATTTCACTATGAGAAGTGTGATTTTTTTGGTCTTATCTTGTAAC
>BMAW01119366.1:20108-109783 GCA_019974015.1 Nephila pilipes
TAGAATTTACAATGCATCTAATATCTATATGATGTGTGTACATAAATTATACCTTTGTACCAATTAACTGATTATTAGTCCTTTTAAATGTGATGACAGGTATTTCATTTAATCCTGTATAGATTGAGAGGAATAGTTTAAAGAGCAGTAATTTGAGCATATATGAACTTATATATGCTAAAATATATTTATGCCTGATTCCTTACATATTTGTTATTGTTATAATTTTAGTGTTGAAGGCTCAAATTTAATTAAAAAATGTATATTTAAACTTTTTTGAATTGTAGGAAAGTTTATTGTAAATCATAACTTATCTAATTTTAGTTTTAAACACTTTTATTTTTGAGCTATTTTGAGGAACATTTCTTCATTAAATTTTTCATAGAAATAAGCAGAAAATTTTTGATAGAAATTGATGGGAGATTTGTTAAAAAGTTTTTGATATTTATTTGACTGTATGATTTGTAAAAGTATTCAAAACATATATTTGTATGACCACGATGCTTTTAATTTAAGAAATTTAAAAAAATTAATCTTCTGGGAATAAATGCTTTTCATTTTTTTTATTTTTTTTAGCAAGTCTTTTCATCATTCCTAAACAAAGAAACATGTATTTATATTTTGTTTACCTCACAAATAAATATTGTGTCTTATTTTTATCCTGAATAAAATATTGTAAGTTATTAACTTTAAAGGCTTGGTTTGTTCTACATGTTTATATGGCCTATCTGAAAATTTTTTTCGTTGCTTTAGAAAAAATTATTGAATTATTTAGCTTATCATAAAAGTGAATTGATTCCCTACGAGAGGTTTTTTAAATGCTTTCTTTCAATTATATATTAAGTTTATATAGGATTATCACCAGTAATATCTCGAAAGTGGGTTAAATAAACTCATCATTTTTATCACTACTACAATAGTTATTTAGTTTTTCAATTATTCATAGATTGTAATAACCTAATGGTAAAATCCTAAATTTCTTTTAAGCCCGTTGGTTTTTTTTTTTTTTTTTTTACTGAAGATAATTTAATGACTTAATATGAATTTGTTAAATTTGATTATGTGTCAAAAATCTTTTATGGTGTACTAAAAAAATGTGATGAATGTTGTGGCTCTGCTGCTCCCTTGTTAAGAATTAAGAAGTTTGTTGTTGATAACCTATAGTGTGCTTGTGTGTGTGATCCTCAATAATAGTTATTTAAAACAAGTCAGATGCCATTTAAGTATTTATAATATGCATGTGTTATGATTAAAATAATATGGGACTTGATTTTTACTCTTTATTATACAAAAAATCTCTTTTTAATTAATAATAAAGTATTTCTATTTAATTTTGCTCTTATTTCTTCTATATTTATCATAGATAATTATTTATTTAAATTTCCATTTCATAATTTGTTTAAAGTATGAAGAGGTCTTTTTCAATAGACTACACATGCACTATTGTACAGTAGTGTTAAACCATAATAATTTAAAATAACAGCTTTATACCCATTTTCCTTTTGTTTTCAGGTGTTATAACTGTTCTCCTTCTTCAGAGTTGACAGCTACCTTTGTTATAAAACAGAGTTTACAGATGTCTGGTTTGGAAACCTTTTAGAATGCCATTAAAACTGCTTTGTAATGGGTAAAAAGCAGTTTTTTAAATGTTGATGTTATGTTTTATGATTGTATTTTAATTTTAAATTTGTTTACTGTAAATTTAAAGCTCAACCTCGGAACTGTAGTTTTCCCCAAAGCATTTTTTTTGAAAAATGCTTATTTACAACTTTTTCTTCAGCTGTAAAATGTTTGGAAATTGGTTGCTGAAACATTATTTGTTCATAGAATTTTCTTTTTAAAAAATATGTATTTGTTCTTCTCCAATGCAGTTTCTTGCTTGACTTTTAATGTACGAGTATAAAAAGTATTAGCATGTGTGAATGAGATTTGTTTAAGTATTTAATATAGCTAATGAATGAAAGCACTTTTATGGAGATGTTTAATATTTTAATTGATTATATGTAAAGTGAGCATCTAATAACTTGCTGTCATTCTTTGCAAAATGAGCTGTATCATGCTTCATGTGAATGCACTGCTACTTTGTAAAATATAGAGAGAATATTTTATTTTATGCTTATAAAATTTGTCTCTTAATTGTATTTCAAGATACTCATGTAAAGACTCTTAATCAATTGATTGTGATAGTTAGTGAAAGGTGCGATGAATTTTTATGCTTATTAAATCTGTTTTAAGATACTCATTTTTTTAATTTTGTATTTTTATTGATTATGTAATACATTTTTAATGTTCTGCTGAACTTCATTAAATCTTAATGATTGTATAATTAGATATCTCAATTTTAATGACTTAATGTTAATAACATTACTTTGAACAAACACATTGTGACCGAGGCAGTGTTACAGGTGACTTTTTTACATACTTGATTATATTTATCTTCAAAGAAAAGATTTAATGAATTATTGCAGAACTGTGATGATATCATTGATAAACGCCACAATTTCAAGTAAATTAGTTACTTTTTTCTTCAAAATTTAGCAGATAATTTAGAAGTATATGTGAACAATTAATATCAAAAGCAAAGTTTTTGTCTGAAGAATGTCTATAGTGCAGCTCTGTTGGTTGAGATGCTTTTTTATGCATCTTTTTTTGTATATGCAATGTAATTATGAAACTCATCCATTCTGTGTTCATCTGTAAGATCTAAAATAAATTTGTCTTTTTCCAGAATTTTGCTGTGCTAGTAATTTTCTTCACTGCTGTTTATATTGTTTTATTTGAATACTTTGCTTTACAACTTCCTAGATTTATTGCATTATTTATGTCAATTACTAAATAAATTTGCAACTGAACAGTTTTTATACTTTTAATAAAAAGAAAATTATAGGCACATAATTTGCAATAAATTATCTCTCAGGTGTTTACCTTCTTTTGTTAGATATGAGAATTATGACCCTGAGGTATGCTAGCAATCTTTTCCTTTGCTGTGGGGTTTACTGTCTTTGATAAATTTGGGTGACACTACCCCAGTCACCCTAGTGATCCTTTTTATTGTCAACCAATTTTATCTTGTCCATTTTTTCAAGAGTCTAGTTTTGCAGTTGCACCTTGTTTGATGCATATATGGCTCCTGCACTATTAAATTCCACTATCACTCACACTTACTCTCTTTGCATTAAATTATGAACAACAAAAAATAAATAAGAATATGTTAAAAAGAATGTGAATGAGTTTTAAATGAAAAGATTACCAAGAGGGATTATTTTACATTTTTATTGCGATGATTACTGCAAAATATTGCATGTCATAAATGTATACACATATTTGTAACGAATTATTAGAAGAAATACTGCTATAGTTAAAGTATTATTATTAAGAAAACAATTGTAATATATTTCTCTTTAAAATTAATATATTTATTGATGCAAATTATAATTATGTAGAATCTTATCTTTACTTTTTTAAGGTATTGCTAAAAGTCATGACATTCCATTCGATATATAAAATTTAAAATACAGAAAAGGATCAATGTCAGATTTCAAGCAATTTGGATTCATTACTCATGAATCTTTGGTATATCAAAAATCTAATTATTCTTTTCATTTGTTGTACAAATTTCTATTGTATTAAGTTATTTTAGAAATTGTTAAAATATTAAATAGGGGTTTAGTTTAATTAAATTCATTATATACGAGTCTCATCTTTTAAAAAATATATTTATCTCACTCATTTGTATTATGCAATCAACCATTGACTGATGCATAAACAAAATATATACATATGACATGATACCATAGGTTAAGACGACTATAAGAAAAATATTACTCTTATTGAATTATTTTACAATGTAATGCACAGAAGTAAGTTATATCACCATGTAATGCAACTTTTCTTGTTAGTGCTTAAATTTATTCAAATTCTAAATTTCATGCACATAGAATCTTTGAATGTACGAAACATATTTGAAAATATTTTGTTTAAGTTTATTTTTCTGTATCTGTTTGAAAGTGTTGATGCAAGTACAAGGCTCCTCATGCTCATTACTATTGGGAGAATGCAACTCTTCTCCTGTAGGTGATTTTGTTTTTCCATATTATGATCCTTAAATAAAGATGTATCATCGATTGCAAGTTGGAATTAGATTTGATGGTGTTCTAATCTAACTCCACCATCATAATTCTATCTAATAATGAAGGATTTTAAAAATCTCATGGCATTGCTTTTGAAATTGGGTAATGTAATATGAAAAAGAAAAGCTTTGCTTTTAATAATACTACTGAAAGGGAAAAGTATTTAGATTATAAATTAAACTCGTTATGCATTATATATGTATACATACAAAATACACAGTTCTTTTTTCAAAAACAAGATAATAAAGAGATAAATTTCTGTTAACTTCCTTTATAAATTTCCCATTTTTCTTGCTGCATTC
This sequence comes from Nephila pilipes, assembly GCA_019974015.1. Lineage (NCBI taxonomy): Eukaryota > Metazoa > Arthropoda > Arachnida > Araneae > Nephilidae > Nephila > Nephila pilipes. The sequence goes on from BMAW01119366.1 coordinate 24,541, forward strand.
CAAAGGCTAATATATCTTTGATACATAAAAAAAAATTACCATCAAAAGTTACATATTATTACATGGGATGATAAGAAGTTCACATTGTTTGTTAATAAGTAAAAATAAATTGTTAAATGTTTTTTTTCAACAATTCATTTTATCTACTACTTTTTGACATTGTTCGTAGCATCTTCATAATTTTGAGTTCAAAGTAGTCCTTAACTTGGCTGGAAAAAATCATCCTGATTTCTTTTGATATGTCAGTGGAATAAAAAATATTTTCCTCTTGCTTAATTGTGTAAAAAAATGAAACAAGTCAAAAGTCTGGTGAATAATTAGGATTTGGTTTGTGTAATAACATATCTTGTCTTAGCTGGAATAGTTGTAGAGAAGAGAGTATTTAATAATTTTATAGTTTGGTTTTATTGGGAGATGAAAGATAACACACTAATTCTGGATGAGTGGCATTACCTATTTCGCTTATTTTTCAGTTATTTCAAATTGAAAGCATGCCCTTACTTTATTGAAATTATTATTTTTGATTGCTCTAACCTATGTCATAATGCTTGCTTCAGTCATTCCATATGCTTTTATTTAACTTGCTATGTTCTTATGCATGTATGACTTTGCTGTTCAGAATTTGTACTCTAGTTTTAACTCGCTTCCTTTCATCTGTTCAAGCTCATATAACTCTGATGACAATACAAGTACTATGCTATGCTTTAGGAGTGATGGGGGTGGGGACCCTGTCCTCATGCAATTTTTATTCTTAAAATTTCCAGACCAAAGAAAAAAGGAGCTCATTATGAATAAAAGAACATTTTTAAATCAAGCTTTTATTTTAAAAATGGAGTAAAAGGTATAATTTTTTTAAAACTTAAAATAACATAAGTTAAAAAAGCTTGTTGTTAATTCTTTTTTGATCATGTATAAGTAACTATGGTTCTTAATTTATCAGTAATTACATGGGTATTTTTAGTTAAGCAGATCAAACTTTTTAAAATTATTTTTGATTTAAAAAAAAAAATTGTACCATTTAATCTATCTTTAAATAAAAGCTTGATTAATTTTTTTTACTCATACATTTTATTGACGTTACATGAACCACACATTATTTGTTGTTCATCATCATATATCTTATAATATTTCATACATACATTTTTTTCTTTGTATTTCAGAAATTATGTTAAGCTATGGGTTGAACCAATTAATTTTCTTTAAATTGGTGCAGTAGAAAACATAGTTTACATTTATATCTAAGAGTCTTGAAATGATTTTCTGAATTTAACTTAGATGCATTTTAAAATTTCTGTTACTTATATTTTTATGTATAGTGATGATTTATATAATCTAAACTCTTTTATTTTGTTGCTATTAGCTCCCACTAAACATCCTTAGAAATCACTTGAGCCAAATTTGGTTCATGTAATATTCCTAAGCTTTTTTGCCATTCTTTTTTAAAAACTAAAACGACTTACCAGTTTGCACACAAGTCATTGAAGAAGTGAGGTAGACATATCCTTTGACTAATGAATAGTCTCAATGGTACATGTTAAATTACTTACATTTCATAATCTTTTCAGACTTCTAACAGTACAAATTGTTTAATTTTATTGGCCAACTTATTAAAAATTTTGTTAATGCAATGATTGATTTGTTCTCGTAAAATTATTTTAGTATAAACAGCAGCTTACAGATAAAGTCAAAAAGTTAATTTAACTTATTTTTTAATTACAATTATAGAATTTTTAAAACAAAAATGCATAACTTTGTGATATGCTGAGCTTTAAATAACTGTCATTTACTGAATTGTAGAACCTGATATTTGCAGTTGTAATAGCATCAACAATAAAACAAATAACTTAACCTGATTCATATCATAGACCTACAGGGTATTTTGAAACTCAAGGGGGAAATTTAAGGATGATAGAAAACATCTAAACAAGCAATGTTTTCATCATACGATGCATAGGCGGAGAGCTAGCGGTAAACTGCTAGATTGCACTGTATTGGATAGCGTAAAGCGCGAGTTTTTACCGTGGATTTCAGGAGGCGTGGACTTTTCTTAATTACTTCGCCATGCCTTCTGAAATTTACGTGCCCGCCTAAAGACCCGCCGTGTAGTCGGGTCTGATGCACGTTAAATCTGGGGCCGCGGTAGCCTAGTGGTCATGGATTCGTGGCCTTCGGTTTTCGTTCAGTCGCGGGTTCGATCCTTGGCCGCTCAAGACCCGCCGTGTAGTCGGGGCCCAAAGTCCTCCCGTTGGTGTTTTGTGGATGTTAGGAGAGGGGGTTGCCAGCTCAGGTGTCGGTCTTGTCACTTGACCGTGGTTCAAAATTACGAGATCCGTCGCCAGTAGCCCTCGTGTTGCTTCTAGTACGACGTTAATATAAACTAAACTAAGCTCGTTAAATCTGTCGGGGACCAAAGTCCTGTTGGTGTGGTGTGGAAGTTAGAAGAGGGTCGTGCCATGGTCACTTGACCGAGGCTCAAAATTACAAGGTCCGTCGTCAATAGCCCTCGTGTTGCTTCTAGTGTAACGTTTATAAAACCCCTCTCCATACTTCTACACCATACCAAAGGGATGACTTTGAGCCTCGACAAATTTAACATGCATCAGCCCCCCTCTATACGGCTGGTCTCAATGGCATCAAGCTCGAACCCACGACTGGACGAAAACCGCCGTCCGCGACCATGACCACTAGACTACCGCAGCCACCTTGAATAAGTAGTATCAGAGGTACAAGAACTAAAAAGACAGGCAGTGATTGCCAAAGACATTTCTTGCACACAAATATTACAAATGTTCTAGTAGGTTATACCATTTCAAAATATTACTGGAAATATCCTAAATTTCTATACTTGCATGCATTGCGCCTAAGGACCATGGATTTGTGAACACAGTCAAGAATATTTGGTTTTGCTTAGATGTCCGTCGCAGCGCAAACGATTCGTATTACCACATCCATTTCAAACTCGACTGGTGTTTAATACACATCATTAAATATCCCCTTCCCCACCAGAGAAATAAATTCAGGCTGCTTAAATCCGTAAAAAGTGGAGACCAGACAACCGCCCACCATGATCAATAAATACATCGTTGAACAAGCTACTTGCTTCCATAGTGTGCGTATGAGACAATCGTGGCTTGCCTTCAATATAACAATCACCTTAACGACACTATTTCGTACAAACTGTAATGCACATGGGAAAAGAAACGCGACCTTAGTGAACAATAATATAGACCGGTACAAGTCTGTGGGAATCGTTCTGGCTACAGTAGTTGAGCTGCTAGTGAATTGCTATCAACCAATCCATACACTAAGTGCATGTCTACCTGCTCCTTCATCGTATTGCGATGTTGTGCGAAGAAGGCGACTATTGCTCGAATGGCGAAAAATCAGATATTTCCCTCCAGCGCCGTACGGTGACGTTACCGGGCTCAATCCCTTTGATGAGCCCTGTCTCTTTGAAGTTTGTACCTCTATTTATGAGACATCCTGATATATATATATATACACCCAACTCTTTTTTTTTACACGAATCCCCCAAAACATTTCTTTTCCCCCAAATATTCAAATGCTATTTTTACCGCCTAATACCACCTCTTTGATTCAATCACTCGATCAGGGTATTATAGCAGCTTTTAAAATGTACTATACAAAGCAAACGTTTAAATATAATTTAGACTCAGAGGAAGAAAGAAATTGGACTGTTGTGGAAGCATGGAGAAAGCTTACGATTATAGATTGTATTTCACATGCTTCTTTTGCCATCAAACAGTTGCGGACTCATGTTATCAAGTACCGATGAATAGTTGTTAGTTGTTTTATTTAGTTGTTTTATTCCTAATTTAAATTTGAATTTTTATATTCAAATTGAAATTAGGAATATATATATATATATGTTGTATTTTCACTGTACTCTTAATTCTTCTTAACTTCTTTGTATAATGAAAATGAATTATTTTTGTTTTTTAAATATATAATACGGATTTCATTATTACTTTTTTTTGCACGGTTTTTCAGGAAAATTTTTAGAGATTTTTCATCTTACACGATTTTTTAAAGTTGTGGAACATATCCCCAAATTTTCCATCAATCGCATGTATTTTTTACACGAATTTTTTTTTTGCAAGGTTTTCTGAGGAACATATCTACCGTGCAAAAAAAAAAAAAAAAAAAAGAGTTGGTTCCTTTTTTATGGAGAAAGTTGGTACCATGAAACTAGTTTAACCACGCTTATACGGTCCTCATCCCGAAATTGCTTTTTGACTTGCTGGGTTCAATTTTTTCATTTATTTTTTTTAAATTTATTTCCATTTCTTTTTAACATTTTGTCTTTTAAAATATTTTATAAATTATTTTTTTCATAAATTTTCAGTATATAGATATATATGGTTCATCTTGGGGATGTTATTGGTGTTATTCATAAAAATAAGGCTGTCGTTATATGAGTAATGAATGCTTGATTATGTTGAATGATTCTGGAGCATTTCGAATGCATTTTTAATTCCAAGCCATGACGAAATAAAGCTCTCGAAGTTGAATGGCTACCACAGCAAGTCACTACAGAAAAGAGTGTTAAATTGAGCAGAACAAAGTGGATGAAAAGATTAAACGACTCGTTTAGATATTGAATAAAATAAAGATGAAAAGTTGAATTTGTTATCGTACACACGCACTTATAAGAAAAACTAATTTTAGTTACTAGTTTTTCAGTTATAATAGTAGAAGCTTGAAGAAACCGACCGTTGCCAGTTTAGATGAATTGAAATACCAAACATAAAATATAGTATTTTATTGGTGTATTATAAAAATCTCATCCTTTTTTTTTTCTTTTGTATGTACCAGTCACTCATTTTTAATAGTGGATCATTACTAAACAAAAATATTTACGTAATATATTTTAAGTTAAATTTTTAAAGTGCATTTTTTTGTAGCGTGTCATTTAAACTGTAAGAGTCATGTCTTATTAACCAGAACAGATTTTACAAGATTGTAACGCTCTCTTTCTTGCGATGGCTATTTTTTAAAATGACCCAAAAGCACTTATTTAAATGCTTATAAATATGATAAGATCTGCAGCTAATAATGCTGAGATGACACTTCTTGATTAGTTTATTTTAACGAGGATCATATTTGCCATTTGCATAGCTTTACGAAATAGCACTTACTTTTTATTACTGTTTGACTGTTCCGATTCATTTCCTCTAAATTTTAAAATAGTTGAATTTTACAGTCGCTTTTAGAATTGAGTGTTGTTTGGATATTATAATTGCATAAATAATAAAATTTATAACAGCGGGCAATTTAGGTAAAGAATTTAGATTCGATTCTTCCTTTTAATTAATTATAAATAAGTTTGTTTAATAGTTTTGTATGTTTTCAAGGCTCTCATCTACAGGCCATTTTGATTTCGAGAAGTAATGTTAATCAGTGGAATTTCTATCTTCGTCCTCAAATCTACACGATTTTAATGGGTTGTCTTCTACTCACATTGTAAATTTGTCTGGGTTAAAACTTTAAAAGCTTTTTTTTTCGCAAATTTTAAAGCGCTGAATTGAGCTGAAAATTTCTATACGCGATTGTTTTGGATGACAATACGATAATTTAATAAAAATTAATTGATTAAAACTAATTGTTTAAAAAATTAAATTTTGCCCTAAGTTTCTCGCCAAATGGTCACCAAGATGAAGGGATCATTGCTTAAATTCTCTTCGTAAACTGGTGCCATCTGTGTAAATCCATCTTTTTCTTTATATGAGAAGCGTTGCAGGGAAGCATCAAACTCACATTCGTAACATTGCTCCCCATCTTCAAGACAGGCGATTGTAATTGAAAATGAATGCTACTGACAGCCGAATGTTACTTAAAATTAAAGGTATTAAAAATTATGTTACACTAAGTGTGAAGTTTGAAAGAAAACCCATGTTGAAAAAAATCGTTTTGTTTTTTTTAGCGGTGTTATTATCTATTTGAATGTTGAATGCTAAAAAGTGCATTCGAAAGAACAAACAAAAACAAAACAAAACAAAACAAAAATGAAGATTTCTATACAATTACATTTTTCCTCCGAATTGTAAAAAAGGAAGCGATCAGAGAGATTGAAAAGATGTTCAGAAATCGAATTCTCAATTCCTGCCCTTCTACTTATTTGAACCCGAATGAATTGGTAAGAAATATATTTATTATTACAAACGATAATTCAAACTCATTTAGGTTAAGTAGCCATAGAGAAAGAAGGTAATGATTAAAATTTAAATATTCACACCATGAATATATATAAGTTAATTACCTTCCTCTTCAGTTTGAAATTTAGTGAGCATAATATCATAAGACTAATATTGAATAGTGAAGATATTCAATATTAGTCTTATGATATTATGCTCACTAAATTTCAAACTGAAGGCGTTACAAATGTACATATTTATTTTAATTAAAATTTCACACATTGTGAAAAAAAATTACTGTATTAAATACATTTAGAATGCATGAAGATATTATGAGAAGGTCACATCTTGGTACTCTCTCTTTTTCTTTTTATACTGATTCTACAGTCTCCTTGTCATTAACTGTACAGACGTCGTAAAGGTTAATCCAATAGTCATTAAGGTTGCAATTAAGTTGAATTACTAATTATAAACATTTTAAGTTATGTATAAGGCATCTTTAATCGTAGCGTCTTCCCTTCATTATTTGAATCTACATACATTTTAAAATGTAACTAAATAGTCAATAAGTCACAATTTCACCTGAAGAACTTCAGAAAAATACAAGATCTCTGTTTATTAGGTTTCTTCATAGGTTATGTAGGAACACTCTCTCTCAAATAACTCTCAACGCTTCTGAACCCTAGCTTAAAATTAATCAACGAAGTTTTAGCTTACCAACTCACTCGCATAGAGTGAGACACTCCTCGAATACAGCGGGTTCGACTCCAAAAATCACTAACCAGAAGTAACTTCTTATCGATTTTAATCACAGATAATCAACTACAAAGATTCACTCCAATTTCTAACATACTAACATCTACGATTAGGTTACTATCGGCTATCTCCCTATCCGTTTCCTTTCTATTTCACTTAAGTATCACTAACCTCAATTCAATTCATTACACTTATCATCATTTAATTTGCATGATCTTCATCTCATTTGATAAGAAAGGAATTGTAATTTTGAACATAAAATCACAAGGTAACCCCAGGTGTTAGTTAAGAGAAGGTTCACGAATAACCCAACGTTACAATGTGCCATACATCTCGTCAAGCCTATGGAGTGGTATCTTAAACAATGTTTTTAAGACAGCATAAAGTTTCGAAGAAATATGAGTTATTTGACCTCAGCGAAAAGAAAAAAGATATTGAAGCCTTTTTAAAAAAAATCATCAATTGGACATTATACTTGGAAAGTATTTCTTATTAAATATTAAGCGTTGTTTTATTGAAATGAAATAACAAATCTGAACGAGTATTCATTTTTGTTGGATTAATATTGTTTTTTTTTTCTTTTTTATTTCTTTGTCTAACATTTTTTTTAAGCAGATAATTAATAAAAAATATGATTCATAATTTTTTTTGAAATACTGCATGCTTATATATTTTTTTCAAGTAACTACTATATATTTTTCACGTTTTTTTTTTTTTCTCGAACGAATGCTAATACAAAATCCTCCTTTTTGTGGCTGACTGCATGCGTTTTAATTGCGTTGAACCAGAAAATATGTTTGAAAAATAAATATTGAAATGATCTTAAAAAAAAAAAAAGAGTACTAATAAAATGAAGGAATAATTTGTGTGATGTAGCGACAATATTCAGCAAAAAATTTCTCAAATTGTTTACGATAATTATAATTTGCTCAACTATTTTATTGGAATGCATTGTTAATTCAGCGCAATTTTTTATTACTTAATTTTTGTGTTGTGTTCAAAAAATATTATGAGGGAGTTTTAATTATAATCATATATGTACTTGATTTTAAAACGATTTCAGTTTATAATAACTTTTTAAAGCTGTCACAAGATGGCACCACGCACTAAATATAAATAATTCTGAGTTTTGATTTTAATTCATTTTATTCGCAAAAAATAAAATTTTAATTTAAAATTTTTCGAAATATTTTTTGCTAAATTGTACAGAATATGTAGAATAATTATTCGAAAACAAGCATTAAAAAGATAATTTCTTTTGAAAACTTTAATGTTTAATTGATAAAGGAAATTGAATGTTAAGCGATTATGAATTTAAAATTAGATAATTACAAAATAAATTCTTTGGAATCAAGAAAATATTACCTTTTTTTTATTTAACTATGTCTCGAAAATCCTCATGGGGCTCTGCGTTGTAAAAATGACTCTTAAGTAGATACGGGCATCACTCACCCAGGGCACACTGGGATCTTTTTTTCCCCCATGGGGTTTCTGTCTTTGGTAAACACGAGTGAAGCGCCCCCGGTATACCCAAGAGATCTTTCTCTATTTTAGACCCTCCTTCTTGACAACCAAAATTTTATCTTTTTTTCTATTTTTTCATACGTCTTGATCAGTTTTACATTTTACTAGCCAAATACTCGCTCACTTTTTTTGTCACAGCATGGTCACATCTGGCTTTTGCGTCATCACAAATACCTCATTCAAATCACAGTTATACCTTGTCTAGATCACAGTTGCACCTTCTTTGGCGCAGCATGGCTATATCTGGGTCTTGCGCCGTAAAACTTCACCATCAACTGTCAAAATGGCGAAAGCGAGATTTTGCAAATTTTGATCTGGTCATCTGAACCTGGAATTATTACGTTTTTCTCGTAATCTATTGTTTACTTTTTTTCCCACAAAATTAACTGGACAAATACAGAATCATATTTAAATTATCCATTGATCGTTGGGCACTTTAGGATAATGGGAATCTAATAATTTAATTCTTAAATTAATTATGCATTTCATAATTCGGAATTTTTTCCAAAATCGCTACAGATAAATACTAACGCGAAATGTGGCCTAAATTTTAATGGAATCAATTCATTTCATTTGCACTACTGCTAAAAGAATATACGGCAAGAGTTCTTTAATTCAGCACGTTTGGAGCCACTACCGTGCCGAATTAGTGGTTTTGCTCCAATATCGAGAGTCTAGATAGTTTAAATACGGATGCCAAAGATGAATCAATCTAGATAAAAATTAAGCGATTGAAACATGCATTTAATAGGTTAACACACATTCTGAACTTTTGTACAGAATATAAATATCCGCCGAAGTATTTCGTCTCATTCTAGCAACTGCGAAATAAAATTCAAACATTGAACATTAATTTAATTGAATATTTTTGTAAAGTCAAATCTGTTTTTATATGCGATCTTTTTTATGCGAAAGAAAAAGCGCACTGAAATGTATAATATGAATGAAAAATAATCAAAAAGTAATTTAAAAAGAAAACAATAGATGCCCCTCGATGTATTGAATCATTGCTTTACAAAAATATATGTTCATTTTGGATCACCAATTTTACTACATTATAGCTTGGTTTCTGCCGCATTTTCCTTTCCATTCGAAGGAATTTTCGTACAATCGATATCGATTCTGAAAGAGCTTTGAAATTCGAGAAGGACTTCGATCTTATTTGTCTGCTGCGACATTTACAAGCGGCTAAGCGAACAATCGTTGTCGCCCAAACTAATTACCGACTAACTACATTGTGTCCCCAAAAATGTCAACTCTGAATGAAGCAAGATAACATTATCCAGTGACGAAAGTAACTTTAAATCAATTGTCCACGATAAAATCGGCGTTCTTGACTTTGAAAAATCATTTTTATATGTACGTTTTGAAATTTTCGTACATGTAATATCTAAGAAAATAAAACACTTAAATATGTTCTTGTGTGTAAATCAACTTCTGTTTTGTTTGTGGAAAACCAATTTCTAGCTACATCGTCGAGAAATCTGGCGACTTTGGTGACAAAAATATATTTCTAAAAAATCTGGAATCTAATCAATATCTCGACGGGGAGTAAAATTACAGAATTATCCCTATGACGTCACACATAGCCAAAGTGGCTATAAAAGGGAGAGAGGCGAAGGCGAAAGGTATCGATTGGAAGTGGTTGGCATTGGCTGAGTGGAGCTACTGGGGAACTGTCGGTAGCGTGACCGAGTGAAATTGCGGAAGTGGCCTGTATTTGCCCAGGAATCTACCAGAGACTGTCGGAGTCTGTTTTGGAAGTGCAGAGTATTAGCTGATGAGCTGAACAGTGCTGATACAATTGTGACTGTCATTGCGCTGTTTTTGCTCCTGCATCTGTATCGCTAAACTGTACAAGTTATTTGTTTCCGTTTGTGCTGTTACTGTTCAAGCTTTGCTATCTGTGTGTCACCCTGAATACTTGCAAATAAAGTATCGTTTGTCATTATCCTCCACCCTGGACTGATTGCACTCGCATATACCTACACAAGAATTTTTGAAACACTTTTATTGTTATCGAAAAATCATGCAAGGAGGGGGAGGGAGTGTCAGGAAGTCTTAATTATTACTAAGAAATAAGCGAGGTGTCTGTATAAAATTTATTCTGCTCAATAATTGATCCTTACGTACATATTGTTAAAAATTACAGCTATTCATGTTGATTAGATTGGTTTCAGGAAGCTGTAGATTGAAGTAACTCACAGTATCAAAAAGTTTTAATTATTAACCCTAGACATAATAGAGTTTTAATTATTATTAAAAGTAATCGAAAACTTAATTTTTAAGATTTCCCTTCATAGTCATCCTCCAATTTTACAATTTTTCCACCGTTTCTTGAGCTTTTGAACATTGTCATTGTAAAACTGTTATTGTCAACTGATTGAACTCTGTGTTCTTCATACTCCGGGATATTCTAATCTATGGCTTCCTGAAACTAAACAAATCAGCACGAATAGCTGTAATTTACAGCATTATCACATAAGGATTAATTTATATGTAAAATAACTCTTATCCAGGTATCTCGGTTATTTCTTAGTAATTATTAAAACTTTATAATAACATTTCGTATTATTTATCAAGATTGCAGATGTCTTTTCAACACCGGAAAATCCTATTGCCAAGAAAAGTTTTAATTAAATAACACTGGTAAAAAATGAGTTTTTTTTAAAAAAAACATGGGTTTTCTTTCAAACTTCACTTTTTGCATAATATAATTTTTTTATTCCTTTAATTTTAAGTAACATTCATTTTCAGTAACAATCGCCTGTCTTGAAGATGGGGAGCAATGTTACGAATATGAGTTGATGCTTTTTTTTCTGCATGGAATCAAAAAGAAAAAATGGATCACAGAGATGTCACCAGTTCACAAAAGAGAGTTTAGTAATGACCCCTTCACTTTAGCGATGGATTTGGTAACGATTTGGCGACTTCGCGAAAAACTTGGAGTAAAAACTATTTATTGAAACAATTAGTTTTAATCAATAATTTTTTTTTAATTCTTATTAAATTATCATATTGTCATCCAAAACAACCGTATAAAGAAAATTTCATCTGAATTGAGGGCATTAAAATGTGAGAAAAAAGCTTTTAAAGCTTTGACCTTGGCGTAGTTACAATGTCAGTAATAGAAAACCCATTAAAAAGAGAGTGCTATTTTAAAACAGTTTTGAAACTTTAACTTAATGTATTTGGTCAATATTTTTTTACAAGCACTGAATCACATAAGGTTAAAAAGATTCTTTAAGAATAAAAGTAAGATTCTTCTACCACGAAAAAGAGAGAGAGAGGAAAAAAAAAAAAAAAAAAAAAGAAAAGAAAAACAATTAGCAAAGAATCAAACATTTTAAAACTCCATTAGCATGGAAAATTTAATAACATCTCTTTTGTTAAAAGTTCTTCAGCACACTTGCACTAAAGTTTTCTTTGAAATTTAACCTACCTTTAGATACTTTTTTCAGAGTTTTTTCCTCTCGTAAAGCTAAATTTAAACAACTCTTTGTTTTTGATTGTCATTTCGGTAAGATATTGAAATAAACACAGCGAAATATCCCATTGACCTATTACGCAAATTCTGCGGAACCGTTGGAGATAACAGAAAAAAGAAAGAAAAAGCGTGGCGGATGTCCGATTGTCAGCAGAGCACGTGGTTTCGCAGAGACTCAGTTCTGCACTGTCGGCCAACCTTGAACGATATTGACATTGTGATGAGGAGCGCCCGAAAATATACCAAGAGATCTATTTTTTGATGACACAAATGGAGATTATGTAAGATTCACCTAGCAATCGCTGTGTCGTAATTGTGGACTGTTTTATTACTTCTAATTCTTAAAAATGTTATAACAGGATGAGGAATGTTGCACGATTTGAAGAGGCAGTAACTTACAGAAATGAAAACAAATTTGGATACATAAGTAAAATAATTCGAGATAAAAACCAACGTTTTTAAAAACAACGTTTTTATATAGTGGCAAAATTTATTAAGAAAGATTATTGAAATATTAGTTAAAACTGGTCGCAAATATCTAAATATTGCATTGTTAGGCAAGTAAGAACGGTTCCCGAAATTTCAGAACTCTAGCTTGATGGGAAGTTGGTTAATTTAACGATAGAAAATTTGATGACACACACACACACAGAAACACGAACCAAGTGAAATACATAAAAACGTTAAAAGTAACTAAAATTAATTAATTAATTCTGTAAATTAAATGGTTGGAATGCAGTTTAACCCAATCACTCTTGGCGACAAGAATTATTTGGCAGTATTTTGCCAAATGTTGCTACCCTGGTCCGTTTTACGGACTTAACGTTCAGCCAAACAAAAAAATCTCCAAGTTTGATGCCAATTTTTGAAATCGCGCCAAGTGGTTGGGATAAACTGCATTATTGAAGAAAATACTAGCTAAAACTTGTCGCAAATGTCCAAATATCGTATTGTTAGGCTAGTGAGAACGATTCCCAAGGTTTCAGATTTCTAGCTTGATGGGAAGTTGGTTAAATTAACGATCGAAAATTTGATGACACACACACACACACACCAAGTGAAATTCAGAAAAACGTTTTAAAATAATTGAAAAATTAAAACAAAAATGTATTTACTTTGAATTTAATGCAATTGATAATTATATATATATATATATATGTGTGTGTGTGTGTGTAATATATTTTAATGAATATTCTCCTACATTAGTAACATTTCTTAAGACTATATTATCGTTTGTTTTAATTTTAGTATTTAATTTGGTAATTTTTTATTTTTAAATGCATAATCGTTTGGTTGTGAAATATATAATACTTGTTTAAATGAATCGCTTGCTATAACTATTTTCGTAACTGATTTAAAAAATATTATAGGTAAATATTATAATTCTACTGTTTGAATTTTGTCTTGGAGTTTGTAGAATGTAATAACCTATAGCTTTTTGTAAAATATTGTTTATTTATTATCGTGCTTATGAAAGTGGATAAAAACGTAAGTTACGAAGTTTCTTTAGTGTGGCTCTCTTACTGACAGAACTGAACATCTTTAGTATAAGGACTATTTAAATATTCAAGCACAACAGGATTTGGTGTGATATATATATAGCCCTAAAGGCTAAAATTTTTATTTTTAATTTTTTTAAAAAATTTTACTTTTGAATATAGCCTCGCATTTTAAAATATTTGCGAATTCTCCACGTTATGTAAATTCGTGTCAATTTTACTTTTTCCTGATGCGTGTTCTCATTTCTTTCCTTTTTTTTGTGGTTCCTATTTCTATCTCATTGTCAGAGTTTATTTTTTTCCTTTCAATGTTTATATGTAAATGTTTAGAGCAGAGAACAAAGAAAAAAGCAGCAAACTGTAATAATAGAACTAAATCAAGTGGTAAAATAAATCCCGATTATTCATTAAACTTTTTTGACTTAAAAAATACATAAAGGGTCGTGCAACTCATCCGTATGCTTAAACTTGTAATAAATAATGGGGTTTGGAAAAACCAAACTAAAGGATTCAAAATGTTTTATCTCGACTTGCGGTTGCTCAAGGCAATAACATGCTGCACGCACTGTTCCTGGATTTCTTGAGGCGATTTCTGAGAACTCTAGTCAAAACTGTAATACTCTGGTAACAAAAGTTCGTATTGATTAGTTTTTGCTTCGACACAGTAGCATAAAAAGTAGTGTTTGTATTTAAGTACCGATTCGGTTCACTTAATGCAAAGTAGGTTAACTTAATTTTTTTTTGTTATTAAGTGTTTTTTTTTCTTTCAACTTTGAGTGTAAAGTAACCACTAGGTCGAGAATTAGTGATTTTTTGGAATATGTGAATTATTTACTAGTTACAGATAATTTTTGAGAATCAGCCTTCATATCAAGCATGTATCGATTGTTTCGCTAACTATAAATAATAACAAAAATTAACTAATGTAGTAATTTATTCCCATCAACAAAAAACAAAAAAAACCCATAAACACTTTACGAATTTGATTGTTAATTAACGTTGTATTTAGAAGCAAAACAAGGGCTATTGGTGACGACGTTTAGTTTAGTTTTTGTAAATGCCGCACTAGAAGCAACACGAGAGCTATTCGCGACGGACCTCGTAATTTTGAATCTCGGTCAATTGACGAAGACGACACCTGAGCTGGCACCCCCCCTCTCCTAACTTCCACATTAAGCCAACGGGGTGACTTTGGGCTCTGACAGATTTAACGTGCATCAGCCTCGGCTACACGACAGGCCTATAGCGGTCAAGGCCACCCGTGACTGAACGAAAATCGCCGGCCACGAATTGGAAACCATGACCACTAGGCTACCACGGCCACTATTAATGACGGAATTCGTAGTTTTGAATAACGTGTCAAGCGTTGAGGACCATATCTAGGTTCACATCTTCATCTCCAAACTTACACACCACGTCATCGGGAGTACTCGGAGCCCGACATAATTAACGTACATCACACTCGTTATACGACGAGTAAACATTCTGCCATAATGCAATGCTTGAAGTTAAAAATAGCTCTGAAAATGAAAGATTTTAAATAAAGGTACGAGCGCAATTATTCATGATGAGATAAAAGTAAATCAAGTAATTAAGGAGCTAAATGGATTTTTTTTTTTAAAAAAAAAATGTTATTTAATATATACTCTAAATTTGGTATTTATTGTATGGCCGCGGCAGTCTAATTGTCACGATCGCGGACTCGCGGCCGACGTTGTTTCCATCGGGTCGTGGATTCGAGCCCTAATTCCACTGAAGACCCACCGTGTAGAGGGGTTGATGCACATTAAATCTGTGGAGGTTCCAAGTTTTTCCATTCCGTGGCGTGTGAAGTTAGGAGAGGGAGGTACCAGCTCAGATGTCCTCGTCACTTGAACGAGTTTCAAAATTACGAGATCCTTCGCCAATATCCTCGTGTTGCTTCTCAGTGCGACGTTAATAAACAAAATCAGCCTATAGATATTTATCGATTATACCCAATCAGGCGTGCAAAGTGAATTTTTTTGAAGATTAAAAAATATAAAGTGTAAGAAAATAAAAATAATAATAATAATAAAAAAAAACAACCTTCCGGTGTTTTTTCTTTTATTTTTTTATTTGGAAATTAATTATCAATGTAATCTATATTGCTTTTAATAGAACCAAATTTTTGGAAAGATAAACTTCATTAGGAACTTATTATTAAAGGATATATTTTTTATCCTTAAGGAATATAAAATTATAAGAAATTTAATAAATTGAAGAAAGCTGAATTTATTTATTGAAAATAATATTATAAAATTGAAGAATTTATTTACTGTCTCTGGTACTTGTAAATTATAATTAGATTTCACAGAAAAAAAATATATTTAAAAATAAAAACACAGAGTTAAGGATCATTGCGCGGAATTTTCGGTAAGTCCTTGCCATGAAGGATACCGAACTTTTTAAAAGGTAAATTTGCAGTTTCTGACTCTCTTCCGCATTGAAGTCATTATTACTCTTCTTACATCTAATCTTCATTATTTAACGCTTATCTTAATTATAAATAAATGTTTTGCTTCCTTTATTTCACGCATCATTTCGTGTAATCGGTTCTCTTTCCTTTGATCATGAACAAGTCTTATGCCCGATCCTCAGTGGTAATGGGGAAAAAATATTAGTTAGCTAAACTTAATTAAACAGTAGTATTCTCAGTACGCGTGAAAGGTAATTAAATGTTTATCACCAGAGGCTTGGAAAAATTCTTTTTCTCACAAAGATTCTTAAAATTTATTTTCGCGATATATTTCTTTTAAATATCAAAGAACCGTCTAATTTTTTTTTTTTTCACTTCTATTAAAGTTTCTGTTTTCCGGAATCTGTTTATTATGAAAAGTTTGTGACGTCGGGCTATTTGCGGTTTTCTCTTCACTAATTTCGGATTTTTGGTAGTTTTAATTGCATAAAATAATAACTCCTTGTCAACCAAAATGAAACGCGATTAGGTAAATTAGAAGAAGATAAGAAGTGCAATGAATTAAATTAAAGATAAAGTGATGTGAGGAACTGAAAGTAGAAAGAGATGGCAGATAGAGGATACGACCAGCTGATAAAGATATTTGTAAATTGGATTGAATCATCGTGATTAATCGTTTGAATTTAAGAGGAATAAGCGTCAAACCTGTAATAAACAAGAATTGAGTGCAGCGGAACCAATCGGTATTGGTAATCTAAGACTTTATTATTAGAATATTAACTAGGATTAAATGGATTAAAAAATTTGAGAGAAAATTATCTTACATATTCTTTGATAGGTAATAAAGTGCATCTTCAATCGGAAGTTTGTCTTATCGGATCTCTTGTCTCTTGCGTATCTTCAATCGGAGTTTTAAACTTATTAAATATTTGATTAGACTTGGATAGTTATTAAAATTAAGATGGCAAAAAAGTTAAATAATGAAGGAACCTCCGTTACAAGCCATAATCACGTTTTTTCTTCTTCAAGTAATATTTTTTAACTGTAAAAGAGCTAGAAAAAAAAATCTTGCATAAAATCTCCCATTGAGATTTAGGTAAACAATATTTTTTAAATTAGCACTTTTCTAAGGTAATATTTTTCATAACTTTCGTTTGATATACTTATTTTACATAAGTAGATCATATTTTTTAACCTTGAAACGGAAATAAGATCGTTTTTCTTTATCGCCGGTAGTTAGTTCTACTAGTTTGTCATTAAAATACAGGGTTTTTCAAAACTAATAAACCGATTTCAAAATGCTATATTTTTATAAATGAACGATACGGAATAATAAATAATACATAAATGCAAAGGGAAAATATGGAAGTATTCGTTACAAGTGTTCGATACAACTTCTTTTTGTAACGTGTATAATATCAATTCACTATGTAAATTCCTGCTGAACACTTTGTAAAGTGTCAGTTGATGGCATAAGTAATTGATGGTACACATGGTTGACATAATTGATGTAATTGATGGCACAATAGCAGAAATCTGATGTTTATGTTCGTATAAATATGTGAGTAATGATGTTCATACACTTTATCTTTTATAAACTCCCAAAGGGAAAAAAAATCACATGGGGCCATATCAGGTGACTTCCAGGCCATATCAGGCGACCTATCCAATCGTAAGGCTCAAACCATATCACAGTTTTCATGAAATAGCTTCACGAAGAACACACGAGGTGAATATATTGTTCACAATATAAAACCTCCACAGTTTTCCTTCATATTCATGTGTTAACTACTTACCCTTCTATGTTGCTTATTTTTGAAAATATGTAATTTTGAAATCGAATCATTCATTTTGAGTAAACCTGTATATATACTAGATTAATCTGCATTTTGAAATGAAGGTAATGGAGACGACAAATAGATACAAAGAAATTCTGTTAAGAATGCATTTTTATAGCAACATCACAAAATAGTAAAAATGTTAAAAACATGTAATATCAATGTAAAAAAATTCGCCTGTTTTTGATGTTATGAAAAGAGAACTAAATAGAGCCCCCTCATAACTGGAGGTTGTATTGACATTTAGAATCGCTTTCCAAATATCTAGTTAGGAAATCGAAGGGGTTACTTGAACAATCAAAATTATCTATTTATTACAATAGCACTCTCTCGATCGAACTAGAAAATTGACTTGCAAATGAATTTATTCCTGAAATCTGATCATAGGAATGAATGATCATAGGACTAAAGACCCACCGTATAGAGGGGTTGACGCACGTTAAATCTGTCATGGTTCCAAGTTTTCCTTTTGGCATAGCATAGAAATTTTGAGAGGGAGATTCTACATGTCCTCCTCGTCACTTGCCCGAATTCAAGTTTACGAAATCCCTCGCTTATTACCCTCGCGTTGCTTCTCAGTTCGCAAGAAGAAACCATTCACAATTCAGTGGTTGTAGCTGTTTTAGTGATTCGAATGATTCTTCAGGTTGGAGAAGAATCGGTTAGATTTAAAGATCCTACTAATTGCATTCATCGATTGTTGAACAGAATTTTTCTATAGAAGGGCTGTCATAGTTCTGCTCACGTTTAATATTTCCAGTTATTCTTTTAAATTCTGGACCAGTGTTTATAGCCCTTTAGAAAATTTCCCATTGAAATTTTTTGTGATTTATAAATCATTTAATAATACTATTATAATTTTTATAAAAAAATATATGATTTCTGTAGCGTACAGAAAATCATTTTTAAATGAACTAAAAATATTAATAATAAATAAAGACATTTAATTAATCATACACAATATTTGTTTAATTAATAAACATTTTTCTGACTCGAGAAAATTTCATATATAAGCTATTTGGCATTTTCCCATTTTGTTCATTTTTTTAGAAGCGTCGTCAGGCATTTTTCATTTGGTAACCCTGGATGAGAAAAAAAGAATGGTGGTTTTTAACCTTAAATGTTTCGCTCGTCAATGAAGTCATTAAAACGAAATAAAAATAGTATTCACACAATGAATCGTTTGATATCAACAACTAGGCTTAATGTTCTCGCTAGATCATTATGTTAAGGTAACATTCTGTAATCTAAATCTCCACCCCCTCATCTTAACAGCTTTTTAATAGATATAAGAAAAGGCTATGAAACGTTGAAGTATCTAAAAATGTTGCAAACACATTTAATACACTTTAATTTTGTATCAGTGGAATATCAGTAAAGCAGAATATCTTCAGTTCGATATACAAAAAAAAAAAAAAAAAAAAAAAAAAAAAAACGTTCACCATTTATACGTGTTAATAAAAGAAGTTATAAAAATTGTTTTCAATATAAGGTGAATATCCATATGAAAATTGTCAATAATACTTCATTTAATTTCTTTTTTTACGATAAATACATTGACAAAGTCTAAATCGTCTGCTTATTTCATGTTAGAAAAATAAGTTGTGTACTATTTTAAATTAATAAAAAACTTGGAGCGAAATGTCTTGATACTTTTTATTTGAGTCGCTTTCTCATCAGATCGGTTAGTTAATTGGATGATAGTTAAGAATTCACTCATTAAAATAATATTCATAAGCCTTTATCGATGTATAATAATTTTTTTGTAGATGGTAAATTTTATTCTTGGCTGAGGGGATACTGTATATGTCACTTAAAAGGAAAATTTAATTATTTTATTGTAGCTATTTATTATACTGAAGCAGCAGAAAATTATTCGGTTCTCTTCAGTCTAAAAAAATTTGGAGCTCTATTTCCCTAAGGAAGCCAAATTTAGATGAAATAATATGAATATCACGAAATTAAAATGGTACCTCATACTATTTTTTAAACATTTACTTCATTTGATCATATTTTAGTTAATTGCCTGAATAATTTCTAGTTTACTCATAAATTAAAAGATCACTTCAATTGATGGATTTCAGAATAAAACATAATTTATTTAAGTTCTATTTCAAGCTGTTACAAATTTTAAGAGAAATTTCTATTCAAAAACATAACTTTTCATATATAATATATGCATATACATACACTAGTGTGAAAATAGTAAGCAACTTTTTAGAATGTGCCGTAATTCCTAAAATAATCAGCTGGATGACTTGAAATTCATACTACAGAAACACAATGAAGCACTTAAAGGTTAACGAAAGCATAATAGCCAATAAATGCATTGTATAAATGCATTGTGGAAAAAAGCAGAAAAAAGGCTTTATTGACAGAATGGCGTTAGTAAAAAACATTGTATGGCCTTCAGGAAGAACAACAAATTAAAGTCCCTTAGTGAGGGATTTAATCTCCCCTAATTGCAATGGTTGCGTGACACCGTCTGTTCATACTCAACGCCAATTAATCTAGCAATTCCTGAGGTAAGAGTTGCCACTCTTCAAGGAACATCTGTTTCGGCTCTCTGGTAATCTCCGGAGGATACAATCTAGCTGCCAGACATTTCCCTTAAAACATATACACATGTTCGATGGGATTTAAATAATATGAGCACGCTGGTCCATTTTGTAGATATCCTCACTTTCTAAAAGCTCATCAACAACAGAGGTCCTGTGTAGACGTGCGTTGCCGTTTACAAAGATAAAGTCTGGACCAATGGCATCTCGGAACAGATATACATGTGGAAGGATAATTTCATTGCAGAAAAGATCTCCAGCAAGTCAGCCGCTGTCGAAAATATAGAGCTCCGTTCATCCATTCAACAAATGCCTCCCCACACAATCACTCCAGAACCAGCCCGACGTTCTCTTTCCCTGATGTTAGTGAGATGAAACCGTGTCTCCACCACCCTCCATACAACTCGCGCTGAGAATCGTGCTAAGGCTGAAACTACTCTCATCTGTAAACAGAACGGGACTTCATTGATGAAATGCGTAGTCTTTGTATTCTTGACACCACTGTAAACGGTGCCACCAATGGGCTGCTGTAAATGGTATGCAGCATTCTGGATGACGGGAGAATAGGCCACCTTCATACAGACGTCTGGCGACAGTAAACCATGATACCTGTCGTCCAGTAACCGTACGCAGCTGCTGAGCAATGTTTTCCGATGCCTGGTTCCTGTCTTTTTCTTTGTCTGTTGAAGGATATACGGGTCATCACTTGCCATTGGTTTCCTCAGCCGATCACCGACAATCGTTCTTATAAACCTGTCATTTGGAAGGCTCACACACACACACACACACACACACACACGTGTGTGTGTGTGAGTGTAATGACCTCACATAAAACTCATTTGATTGGCTAATTTTTCCTATCCTCTAACTCAAAAGTAAAGAGTTCATTCCTATTTTCTGATCCAATCCCAAATTATCTTTTAACTTATTAGATTACGCGCTTATAAATTCTGTTAAATCGGTTTCTCCATATTCTTAAATCTGTTATAAACATTCCCTCGACTAATAGACGCCAGGGAAATTCCCCAGAATCCCTTCTTCTTATACTACTTGAGTACCATATGAGTTACTCATATGATCGGTAGAAATCCCTGGTATAAAATCAATTGAAAAGTAAAATTCTCTTTCTTCTGCGTTCTTCTGCTCTTTCCTGTTGTACAGAATGGTGGAGCTGCTTATCCAGCCTTATGGATAATTCAGTGTTGTCTGTGTCTCTTAGTTTAAATGAATTAACAGCCATGGAATTTGAAATTCGCCTCCTTTACTTTATTTATTAATTTTTAAGTTCTTATCAACTAGCCGGTAGTATAAATGTTCCTGACCAGGGAAGCCCTTCATCAATATTTTGGAATTAGAGAGAGAGAGAGAGAGAGGTTTGTTGTTCACTACAGCCATCGTCTTCTGCTGTCTCTGGGATTGCCTGATCGGTGACGATGAAAGGGCCTATACCTATTAAGGGCCGGAAACCTATTAAGAAGTGACCTCGAACTTATTATGTCGGAATGTGGGAGAGATGCTGCGTCATGATAGCGAAATTAAATCGACTGCAACTAATTGGTTAGCATTTTGGAATAAAAGAGAGACCACTTCTCTTCATCGGAAGCAATCTACAAAACTTTCTTCATCAGAAGCAATCTGCAAAAATGTTGTTAAATGTTCAAAATACGCTTGGTTTGTGACATTGGGCTATTCACGGTTTCTCTTCACTAACCTTGGGGACTTTTAATTGAGATTGATTGCTTTTGCTAAACAACCTTTGCCCAACCAAAAATGAAACGTGAATATGCTGATAGGAAGCAGGTAGAAATGAAGTAAAGTAGGAGAGTTAGGAAATATATAAACTCCGATTGAAAGTCGCGATAGAGTAGCTGTAGGAGAAGTTATAGAGAAGCCTAAGGAGAAGTGGAAAGAATCTGAAGGAGAAGTGGAAAGAATCTGAAGGAGAAGTGGAAAGAATCTGAAGGAGAAGTGGAAAGAATCTGAAGGAGAAGTGGAAAGAGAGGTTGAAATAGACGTCAGAGCTAAAGGTGTAGTATCTACAGAGATTTAGTATTCCAGATTGCTACATTAGTTGCGGAGTTTGAGTTGCAGTCGAGGAAGGATTAGTGGTAAGAGTCTGTTAGATTACTATTGGTGGGTTGAATTCGGGTAGTAGAAATCTTCCCCTGGAGAGCATATATAGTTGTTGTTATAGTAAATAGAAGTTAATAAATTCAGTAAATATTGTTCTAGTGTCTCTTTGATTGGTTATTGTGTCTTAGTGTTTAATAATTGAATCTAACTATGGCACAAGAGGCAGCCCGGATCGGGCAGGCGTCACAGGTTGACAAAGTTTAAAAAAAAATGGAAGAATTTTCTAAATTGGCTCACATTTTTTTCCAAGTGAAACTCTTTAAGATTATGTGTCGTCTCTACATAATAGGATCTTACTTCATTCTGTATTAGTTTAAAATGCAAAACAATTACATTGAATTAAAATTTATCTCTTCATATTATTTGCTGAGTATGATAGTTTTAATGGAAACCTTAATTCCATTTTGTTTGTAGTTCTAAGAAAACAAGGTTTTTAAAATTAACTTTTTCTAGATTTTTTGCTTTTTTTTATTGTATTAGGGTAATGACAGAGATGACTAAGGACATAAGTATTACATTTCTTAATCTATGAAAAATTTATTGTTTGCATAAGGGCTTCCGTCTACCAGCATTCTGATTATGTTCACGAAAATCAATATGACCAGTTGAAGGGGGCCTTAAATAATTCTTAATAAAAGTAAGCCAAAATATTAGAATTGGAATAACTAAAAAAGTATTTCAAATTCTGGTAAAAAAGTATTTCAGAAAAAAAGAGTTCAAATTACGTCCATTCGTTCCGCATTATCAGAAGCTTGAATCGTTTCCTTTTTTTTCAGAACATTGTACCTTTTTCTTAAAATCTTAAAATCCGGAAATCAGAAATTTAATGTTTTGTTGGTAACTAAGTAAACTTTCTGTAGCCAATTTATTTTCATAAGCTAATTACGAAAAAGGATGATTACGAATTTTGTATAAAGTGGTTGAGTCCAGAACACTCCGTACTTCAAAATGTTAATTTCATAAATTTATTCTTTCACTTGATTGATTGATTTATGAGAGACATGGATTTATAAAGACTATTATCTTCTTAATATTCTCTTCAGCTTAATGCATACATTCTTTGTAAAATTTATCTAATCACTGTTTTTCATCAAGACTTCGTCCAAAAGATCTTTGAAAGTGATAGCACATCGATGATCGATTTTTAGAAACTTCCATACATTTTTTCGATGATTCATGCATTTTTCTATAGAACAGTAAAATATATTCCAAATCCTTTCCTCAGTTACCAGAGTCACACATTGTATTATAATACATGTCGAATCTGTGCAATAGTTCTGGGATGATGACATTCTGGTCTAGATTCGAGTGCTTAGTATCTCCTCCCTTCTGTTATTTTCTCCTTTCTAATTGGATGTTAATATCTACGGTCGAGATATTCCTTCAAATATTTATCGGAATAGAAGTGTCACGTTAGGCTATTAGTGAACCTTCCCTTAGTACCTCAGGGGTTTTCAATTTTTTATATTTTGGGGAACCCTTTGAGCTTACCGTTTTCTTGAAGGAAACTTTTGATCCAAGAGCAGAAAAAATTGGATATCAAAACTTTATCCTGCTCAGATTTACAAAATTATTATTGCATCTTTATTTTATCACAATACAAACATCTACATAAGATAATGAATGGAAAGTTTGAAAAAAAATGCTTTTTGGTTTTCTTAAATATATTCTATGAATAATAAACAAAAGCAACTATAATTTATAGAAATTATAACAATAATAAACAAAAGCAACAATAATTTATATAAATTATAACAATAATAAACAAAAGCAACAATAATTTATAGAAATTATAACAATAATAAACAAAAGCAGCAATAATTTATATAAATTATAACAAATCAATAAAAATATTTTCTTATGACTTGGCTGTGATTGTTTTTTTTATTGTAAAGTATTTTTACGCCTGGAATAAATGTAGAAATCTACAATCTTATGTCCTCTTCAGCATTATATCTGTTTCTGTGTTTTGTTTTTGTCGCAGCATACAAAGAGAAAAATTTCTCGCACAGATAATATTGAAACAAACGAAATTAATGACAGTTTTTCGGGATATTCTTTTCTAATCTCAATCCAAAAATGCATAATATCAACTTGACTAATTTTACTTTCAACTGAGTGTCGGTCAATGTATCAATTTGAGATATATTGTCTGAGTCAAAGAACGGAGACTATTAATCTGTGACCTAATGTGTCTCGATTAATGTATTTGAAGCACGAGACTTTAACAAAATTTCAGCTTTTATTTTATCCATAAAATATTTTTTTATTTTTATTTTTACAAGCAAACTGCTTTTAAGAGTTTGATCTTTTATAAAAATTAAAATTTTACTAAAATTTTGGCACTTTGATTAAGCAAACAGTGATCACTTGTGGAACCCCTGTCAAAATTCCGGGGAACGCTAGGGTTTCGTGGAACCCAGCTTGAAGACCTCTGTTTTAACTAAAACATGGGGTTACTTCCTGCTTTTCCACATTTCACTCCTTTCCAATAAAATGAAATGTGATTATGCAAATCAGATGGAGGTAAGAGGAGTATTGAGTTGAATTGAAGATATTGATTCATAAGCGAAATAAATCAGGAATACGATATACAGATGATAATGTGAAATCGTATGTGTTATTAAGTAAACAACTGAAGTGAGTTACTGCAGTTGATCGCATGGGATTAAAATTGGTTAGAAGAGACTCCTGGTTAGAGTGAGTGGTAATTGGAGTCGAATCTGAAGTATCCGAGAAAGGCCTCACTCGAAGTGAATGAGTAAGTAAGCTAGAATTTCATTGTTTAATTCTAAACTCGAATTCACAGGCGCGTTAAGAGTGATTTGAGAGAAAGCGTTCGTGCATAATCTATGAAGATACTTAATAAACAGTAGTTGTAATTTTTTGACTACCTTCAATTGTAACTTAATTTTATTGACTAATTAATTATTTCGATGCCTGTTGAATGGAACAATAAAGGAAGCTATACAATAATCCATAAAATATAAATAAATATTTTATAGATTATTGTTACAGTGGTTCCAATTGGTCCCCTCCCAGTCTGTTTTGATAGTTGTATGTATGGATTTCGTTTGAGGCTACCTATCAATTGTTCGTCGAAACAAAAATAATGCCAAACGATAAGTTATAATAAGCGAAGTTTTTTTGTTAAAAATGACAAACGATTTTAATCAGAACGAAATACAGTTTGAACCGGTACAGAATTATTTATTTTTTTTAAAGAAAGACTTCGAAATTGGCTTACATTTCGTGTTCTGAATGCAAGTGTGTTTATTTTCTACTCTTCAAGATTGAGCTTCTTAGTTCCATTGGTGCAAACGATAAGATGCACAATGTTTCTTGTCACGCTCTGATTGGATCTATGGGGTGTTCCGATTTTCCCTTGTTGCTGTCTGCCGAATTTCTTTCGGATGTCGAAAGAATGATGCATATCTAGTGAAGCGATGGCTGCGAGGTCGCGTATAGCTGAGATGACGGAAACACTTGAAATCATCTGTTAATTGAACTTGCTTTCTTCGCTAAGAAAAATGAACCACCAAACTTTGCCTTTCTCGGACTTCGTTTCAAGTTCACGGGTGAAACTGATTTATGTAAGGCGTCTATCATAGAAAACAATAGAAGTTTGCTTAGAGCTTTAAAATACGGTAATTATACTGAATGGGCTGTAAAAGTCTTACACCACAAACTTTTGACCTGTTGGTTACGGTATAGCTATCTATCGTAGAGGTGCAACAAGAGTTTTCCGAACACGCAGGCAACTGAAGATTTCGCGCCCCTTACTGTTTGACAAAATACAATGGGGAGAGAAAAAAAATGTATTTGAAACAATAGTATTTTAAGAAAAAATATTCATATATTTTTATTTTAAGTTGTTTTAAATATTTTAAAATTTTAAGCACTTTTATGCGTATATTTTCAGAGCTTCTCTAAATTTATAATATAGATAGATCGAAGTAAAATAATTGGAAACGGCAGTTCGAAAAAATATAACTATTCTAAAATAATACTCAAATATAACGCTCTGCGAAAATTTAAAGCATTATATAGGATGTAATAAATGTTATATTATCCGAAATTGAAGTTAATATAACCTCTAGAGACCCAAGATCATATTCTTTGAGTAATTTCCCACTAATCTGACATAAATTATTTAAAAAGTAATACAAAACAGTATATTTCGCCGTTTTTTTATTAAATTAAATACACAATTTATGGCCAGTCCATTATAATGGACATTGGGTTTTAATCTAGTAAAAACATGTGTTACTGATTAAATATACAAAATAATTTCATTATTTATACATCTAAAATTGTATATTAGCTATTTTTAATTCAAAAAAAATATGTTAAAGTATAATAAAACTAAATTCAAACTACTGACAAACCTTCAATTGTTGCTTTCTTCTTGTCCGCCATTTTCAAATGCGGACAAGAAGAAACAAGGATCAAGCCTAATCTAATCAAGGATCTTGGGTGAAACAAGGATCTTGCCTAATCTAAGGATATAAAACTGTAAATTCTTTCCCTACAAAGTAAAATAAAAACGTCCAATAGAATAGACATTGGGTCTTAAGGGGATATAGTAAAAATAGTTTGACGTACACTGCTTTAAATGTGATTATAAATTTCAAAGAAAAATTTTCCTAGTTTTTGCTGCTGCAAATTTATTGATTAGAACATCAGAAATGAATGCTGTGAGTAACCTCTCAGCCAAGCCAAGGCTGACTACCTTTCTTGTGCCATAGATGATCTCAGATAGGACAAGATACGTGCTTTGAAATCAGAAAGAGACAAAAATCACAGGAAGAAGATATTCTCATACTGATGGAACGATGGATTGAGTATGTGAATGCTTTTTATTTACTTTTTAATGCATTTAAGAATGCATTGTAGCCCTCTTGCTCGCCTAATGTCGCCCTCTTGCTGCCCTCAGCTACGTCACTGATTCAGCTACGTCACTGCCATTATTTAGAATTTATCTCAAAATGAGATGACAGCTGATGGGTCATGATTGCGAGATAATGGCCGGTGCAGTTTCCATCGAGTTGTGTGTTCGAGTGGCCGATACATGTTAAAATTGTTGGTGCTCGAAGTTCTCATGTCGGGATTGTGTGAAAGTTAAGAGAGAGTGGTGCCACTTCACAATTGTCACCTATACCACTTGATCGAGGCCTATAACCCTTATGTTGCTTCTGAGTGCGAAGATAATAAAAAACCGATATCTTAAAATGAATAAATTTTGGAGAAATATGAAAATCACGAAAATAAATTTTATGATAAACAGTGTTTCTATTAACCCTTTTATTGCCTCGCACTGAGTATCAGTTTGCCACAAATCTTTTCATCCATTTTTCATCCACATCCCGATAAGTTGGAGCCGTGAAAATTTGCACACGAGCTCAGTTGGAATGACAATATAATATTCAATTACAAAACTACAGAAGAAAAAGCGGAAAAAAAAGGGTTTTTTGAATTTTTTTTTTAAATAATAAAGACCAAAAAAGTAGGAAATACGTTAAAAACAGTTAAAAAAAACCAACACTTCTGCGTAGCACAATAATAATAATAATAAGAAGAAGAACTAGAATGTAGAAAAGGTATTTTTTTTCCTCCAGCCAGTAAGAAATAAAATGTACTAAAAATGAAATTTTATCATCATCATAAAAAAAAAAAAATGAAGATATTCAATCCAGGCGAACATTTTTGACTAAAAACTGCAGTGTTGTGCGCACTTTTATCGTTTAACTTATGATCGCGCACAATATGTGAGTTTTTAGTCAAAAATATTCAGCTAGATCGAAAAATCTTCAATTTTTTTTTATGAAATTGATAAACTGATGTTTTCACTGGGTGAAGGAAAAAGAAACATATTTTTGACTTTTTAATTTTTTTTTACTCATTAGCTATATAGAAGTGTTTTTTTTTATATATAAAATTTATGAATATATTATTTTCTACATTTTTTGGTCTTTCTTTTCAAAAAAACATTTTTGCCAAAAAAAAATTTTCAAACTTTTTCTTGCAGTTTTATAATGTAATATTATATTGTCATCCGAATTGAGCTTGTGTACAAAGATCGAGGCTCTAGCTTGTCGGTAAATTGGTGAAAAAATGGATGAAAATATTTGTGCCAAACTGATACACATACAAATTGATACACTGAGCAAGGTAAAAAGAAAAGTTGAGAAAAGGAGAAAAAAAAACTATTGATATTTTCGAACATCATTAGATCATTATTCACAGACTTTTCACTCTTTTGTAAATCGTTTTTTTAAAATAAATTTCTTCTATACGAGTATATAATAAATACAGTTGTCTTTCTATTTTAAATTCATATTTTTCATGTGTTGCGCATGTAATTTGAGACTTAAATATGAAGCCCAATTAATAAAGAGTCCGCAATAAATGAAGTTATAAAAATATGGAAATTTTATTTATTTTTTTTTATTGATTTTTAAATCCTTTCAAGAAGATGCTTTTTTTTCTGTTTGTTGGTTACCTTTCGAAAAGCATACATTGTTTAAGAAATTCGGATTATTGTGAATTTGTTTTTTCGCTATATATAGTTACGTAAAGTGTGAGTTAAACATTGAGAGATTGACTTTCTTGAATATCTTTACATATGCTGTTAAATATCTATCTATCAATCATATATACATATCTTACAATATTATTATAATGAAAATATACTATCGCACAAGAAACATTTTAAAATATAAAATAATTTATTCAGAAGAATTTAAAAAAATATTCACATAAGTATTCGGACATTTTAAGCTAAATGTAGTATTAATAAAAATATATTCAAATAGCTAAACACTCGATACGATATTTAGCTATAACAATAAAAATTTCATTTTTCTGTTGCTTCGGAACTTATTTAAGGGAATTTCTTTTATTATACATTCATTATTCATTAAAAACTGTTTTCAATTGAATTTGTGCAAAAATGTCACGTTTTCATAATCAATTCTTTAATCAACTCTATACATGTTCATCGATTATGATAAAACTGCAAAGGAACATTCAGGGTAATATTTTCATATCATTATTCTGATATAACTTAAAGACACCCTGCAAATTTAATATTTTAGCAATAATTTTCAAGCTGGAATATTTATGAGCTTTCCGAACTCTGATGTTCTCGATTAAAAATATATTACCTATACCAATAAGCTAGAAAACACACCCCTTTCCATCTCAAACCATTACATTCGTAACAACAAACCGCATTTAACACATTAAAAAGTAAAAACACCTCAGATTCATTCATTCGTTAAGCGTTTTGCCTTACAATAATTTTCGTTCACTGAATTCTTATGTACCGAATTTTGATTCTTTACCAATTATTTCGTTATTTTAAATATATTCAGAATTTAAATAAAGTTTGAATAAATATGATGCTTAATATTTTCACTTTTTAAATTGTTTCGCTTCGCCTTTTTTATAAACACTTCGGAAGTTTTTTTTTCTTTATTTCCCCCGGTTTTAGTCATTGTATCCATTTGATCTGAATACATTAATGGAAACTTTCAGGGTTGAATTTTATACGAAAACTTTCCTGTTGAGAGTGTTATAATAATAAATGAACTGTTTTACTTCATTTTCTATAAAATAAATCTTTGAATTATTGGTGATAATGAGAATTGCATTCCTGATTTCAATGCAGTTCGTACAGTTTGATTCAATTCCCAAAACTTTATAGCATCAAAAACAAAAAAAGTTAAAGAATTCTTTTACGCCTTACTTTTATTACTTTAATCATTTTTACTTTAGCACAAAATTAAATTTTTAACATAATTTCATGCTCTAGTTGGATTTATTTTTTACTATATATTTTTGTATTTATTTAAATTTTGTTAGTTTTCTTAAATATTTTTAGGTAAAAAAAAATTGTAGAGAAAAATATAGGCTTCTGATATAATTTTAAAATTAAATTTGTATAAATATCTTTTTAAAATTAAAATTTAAAAATAACTGTTTTTAAAATATTACCCACAAAAATATCAAGTGCCCAAATAATAATATGATGCAAGATTCTTCTTGATAGAAAAAAACTTGATTCCTAACAAATATTTTGAATGCATTTTTCAATTATTAACAAGTTAAAAATGACGAATATTAGTATACGTGAAAATATACTTTCACCATGTACATTATTTTCAATACAAATTTTTTACAAATGTTTATGTAATTTTCTATGTTCATAAGTATGTACGCAAAAAAATTATGCCCTTAAAATTTGCACTCGATTTTTGTTGTTTCTTTCATCCTATCAAGCTGAAAGTTTCCATACACGTAGAATTTCATTAACAATACAATACTCAAGCGGTGAGCGACTTAGGAGAGGCTTTGCACACATGTTTAGTTCCCACAATTATTTTCTAGTTTTAAATTTTCAGACTAAAGAGAATTAAATAAATATAAATAAAAAATTAAATGAAGCGTTTTCTTGAAGATGGTCTAAAAGGTATAAAAATAATTTTTTAATAAAAAAAAATCGAAGTTCTATGCAAAGTTTTGCAAAGAACAGATTTAGCCACCCAAGTGCACTTTTTTAATAATTAATATTAATTTACTCAATTAAATATAAGAATTAAAGTAAACGAGAAAATATCAAGAAAAGGACTTTTGTAAATTTTTCCGATATTAAAATCAAAGGAAACGATAAATTATTAAATTGAATATTATATCAGCTACATGTAATTAAAATTAAAGCAAACGATAGAAAATTGAAAAGTGATCTGGTGTGCCAAAACACCCCACCTAAAACGACATCTCCTTGGGAGGCTAAAAAATAGTAAAAAGAGTTCTATGCAAAGTTTTGCAAAGAACAGATTTAGCCATCCAAAGTGTTCTTTTTTTTTAAATAATTGTTATTAAATTACTCAATGAAATATAAGAATTAAAGTAACCGGGAAAATATCGAGAAATGGTCAATAGTAAACTTTACCGTTATAAAAATTAAGGGAATCGATAAATTATTAAATTAAATATATTTAAGCTCAATGCAATTAAAATTAAAGCAAACGATAAAAAATTGAAATGTGATCTGGTACACCAAAAGTGATCTGGAATGCCAAAACGCCAAAAACATTAACCCCTTTAGGTAGTTAATTATTTAAAATAAAATGAAAAACTTGAGGTGTCAACACTTCTTTTGATTTCATACGTAAGCAAAAAGTTAAGAGGCACTTCATTTATTGGTCGATTCTTTCGTAATCGTCTCTGAAGATTTTATAAATTATGTATTATTTTACATTTAAAAAATTATCTCTATATCTTTTATTCCATCTCTAAATAAAAACTCGATTAAAAATTGTTTTTTTTTTTTTTTTAAATTAACATATTGGGAAATAAATTTCAAAAACGCAAGTGTCTCAAAACAAATGGGAATCGTTATAAAGCGTCAGTTTTATTTTCTTTTTAAATCATAAAACTAGTAAAAGCTTTGCTCCTAAGAAATCTCACTAAAAACCAAACTTCTTCAAAGTTTTTATTAAAATGCCCCATTAATTTTGATGATAAATCGCCTTTTCGCAATACTTGACCGGAACATCCATTTCTTGAGATGCATTGTATTAAGTGGAGCAAGCCCACTCCGTTCAAATCACAGACAAAAGTGTGTCGCAGACATTAAAATACTGTTGAGTGTCTCTGTCCTTTAATTACTATTGAGGTCCACTATACAATATAGTAACCTCAGACAGAGACACATCCTATTTGTTTATTTTTCTTTCGCTCTGAGATAATGGTAGGCGTCTAAACTTTTTTACGTGCTTGTCGTGTTACTCGGTTTATTGCCCTTTCTTTCGAAGATATATAAAAAAATTCGCGGAACAATTTAAACTCTCAAAACAATTTCCGTTTCGCTCAATTGGTGAAAAACATTGAAGTAATATCCATTTAAATCTAAACACACTCTGGAAATAACGCTTTTATAGTTTGAGAACGGGAAGTATATAGAAGAATAACATATTAAACAATTCGCAATTATATGTCTCTTTAGCCAGCCATCTTGAATTCTTAAGAGTCATATTAATTCCCTGTGGCTTTTATATTATGCATTTCAAATCTGGATTGCTGATTTTGTTCGATTGTGATAAAAAGCACTGAAAAATGAAAGGAAATAAGACTTTTTTAGTCATCCAAGAGGCTATTATTTCTATACCCTATAAATGTGGAATCTGACCACTTTTCCAAAAATTTTCTTGTTTTTGCATAAATTTTTTATGTCTGCTTTCACCAGTAACGAACTTAATTTTCAAAAATATGTCATGATAAATTTCTCCTGAATTTTTTATTGGACTAAATAAAATATATGCAATACATGTTTGATACTTGCTTTCACCACTAATGAACTCAATTCTCAAAAATATGTCGAAATAAATTTCCCTTAATTTTTTTGTTGGATTGAAGTGAAAGAAATTTAGTAATTGATTACTCATCGACTTATGAATCGCCTTAAATCATATGTAAACAGAAATTGAATAAATTATTCAGAATTTTAAGACACCTGTAAGGCAGCCATTTTCTTGCCTCAAGAATTTCAAACTACGTCTGTTTAGTTTGATTTTCTCCTTGGAATGGTTTGCAGTCAAATGATTTCAATACAGATTTTCTATTATTATATTTATTTTTAAAATAATAATCATTTGAATAATTTATCGTTTGTTTCAATTTTAAATACACGTAACTGATATAATATTCAATTTAATAATTAATCGTTTCCTTTACTTTTAATATCGGAAAAGTTTTTACTTTAATTCTTATATTTAATTCAGAAATTAATAGTAATTATAAAAACAAGTGCACCTTGGGTGGCTAAATCTGTTCTTTGCAAAACTTTGCATAGAACTTTTTAATATATGTTCTCTTTCTTTTGAGAACCATTTTTCAAGATTTTGGAAATTCCGAACTTCAGACTAAAAAAAATAATTGTTTAAAATGATCACAAAACCTATTTTACAATACACCGTTTCTTATTAGTATTTTAAATTTGGGGAGAAATCTCATTATCAGTACTTCATAAGAAATATAATGCGGAAACATAAATAATTGATATTTCATTCCGAAATGCGGTCGCGGTAGCCTTGCGATCAAGGCCGGCATTGTTTCTGTAGAGTCGTGCGTTCGAGCCCTGATGCATTAAAGATCTGCCGTGTGGTGGGGAGGATGCGTGTTAAATCTGGCACAGTCCCAAGTTCTTCCATCGGAGTGGAAGTTTGGAAAGGGAAGGGCCTGCTCATGTGTCATCCTTGTCACTTGACCAAGATTCAAACGGAAGTGTCCATCGTCAATAGACTTGTTTGTTTGGTTTTATTAATGTCGCACTAGAAACAACACGGGCTATTGACGACGGACCTCGTAATTTTGAACTTCGGTCAAGCGAAGAGGACGACACCTAACCTGACACCCCTTTCCTAACTTCCACTTTCGGCCTCAACAGATTTGTCGTGTATTAGCCCCCAGTTACACTGCGGGTCTTTTGTGGTATCAAGGTTCGAACCTACGGCTCGACAAAAACTGCCGGCCACGATTCCGCTGCCTTAACCACTAGGCTACCGCGGCCACTCGTCAATAACTTTCGTGTTGCTTCTCAGTGCGACTTTCATAAACAATCTCAATCTACGCGGATTTATTTATAATCAGGACAAAAATAGTGAAATATCTAGATATAGGAAACAAAGCATAAGATCTGTATAACGAATATCAGTTATTAAGTAAATTTGGCGAGATTCAGAGAAAAAAGGTTTTGAAGTAATAATTAAAAAACGGATTTAAATTATCGATTAGAGAAGCTTTTAACACAACGAATAGAAATATTTACGTCACTTTGATTTAGTCCTATAATTTTTAAAATAAAAATGAAATGAGTGGTAAATAAATAATAGGAAATAGAAAAATAGACACAAGTAATAGAATCTTCAAAAAACAGAAATATATAATAAAAAGTTTCGTAGTCTTTTCTGCTTATGTTACAAATCATATTTCGAAGTTACAATACTGTATTTCTCAAACAATTCTCTCAAAGATTCGAAAAAGTACCCTCCTCCCTGTTCATTTACACCTTTTACACCATTTTCTTTGCGTGTGAATGTGTATTGGTGTGTAATTCAACAACAGCCCACTTATAGAGATAGATTGAAGATAATTTTGATTTGATTTACTTGTTCATTAACGTCACACTTAGAAGCAAAACAAAGGTATTGGCGATGGACCTCGTCATTTTAAATTTCGATCAAGTGACGAGGACAAGATCTGAGTTGACTCTTTCTTCTCTAAACTTCCACACCACGCTAGCAGGAGAACTTGGAGACTGCGACCAGATTCACACTGTACCACCCCCGCTACTCTGCGGGTCTTAGCCTCAAGGCTTGAACCCATTACAACGAGAGTTACGAGCCCGCGACCATGCCCACTAGGCTA
Organism: Nephila pilipes; assembly: GCA_019974015.1. Taxonomy (NCBI): domain Eukaryota; kingdom Metazoa; phylum Arthropoda; class Arachnida; order Araneae; family Nephilidae; genus Nephila; species Nephila pilipes. Next base: position 59,360 of record BMAW01119366.1, read on the forward strand.
TCGCAGCCACTAGACTAAAAAGAAAGCTCAGTAATGAAGAGAAATCAAAGAAAATTCATCAAATATAAAAATATTTTTTAAAAAAATTGTTTAAAAGAAGAAACTCAGTCAACATTTTTCCCGCTAAATCTTAATCAAATTGGAATTTTAAAAAAATGACAGAGTCATTGAGTCTATCACAAAATTTTATGAAAAACTTCTCTTACTCTATCAAATGATATAAGAAAAAAGGATTTTAGTTTGCAACGTTGAAAAACAATCAAAAGTGATATCGAATAGATTAAAATGTACAAATTAGATGCATCTTTTCGAATTATTTTTGTTGAATAAGTGTGACCTTGAATAAATTGCTCGGTCTTATTCGTGGCACCAAAGCAATTTTTTCAAAGTTTTATTTATTTAGTGATTGAATTTTTCTCAGCTGTAAATAAAGCTTGCAGATTCTTAGCTGGAATGCTTTTGTGCTAGAATAATCAGAAACAAAACTTTGAGAAATACGGTGTTTTTAAGGCAAGCCCGTCAAACTCGCGGACCACAACGAGTATCTTAGTAACTCAATCAACTCAACCGTATGTGACAAACGTTTACTAATAATATTGTAGCTTACTTTTCGAAATTTTTATTTATACACGATAACTTATGATGAATTACAACGTATGCCAGCGAACTATTAATGGTCGTGTTGAATCGACGGACAATTTTCCACATCTATAGCAAGGAATATTTTAACAGTCGATAATAAAATAGCACCTACCGCATCAGTCTTCAACTACTTTGCTTGGTGTGCCTTACATTAAACATTCCGCCTTCAAAGAACAAGAAAAATGCGTTTATTAATATGGGCAGTTATTATGAGTCTGCTAAGTTAATGTTCAAAAAACACGCTCACTTTTGTTTGATTTTTATTTTGTGTTAATGAAAATTCACCAGATTTAGGCTTTTACATTCAGTATGTCTTTATCTATCTTACTGATGAACATCAGAACATCCAAAATGAGTGGGAATTATTACATTTTGTTCTTACATAAAAAGATAAAATAATCTGCTTGATACTTAAGATTGCTATTCATGTACCTCAGTTATATAACATGAAACCTCGCAATGAACAATATAAATACTGTAATACAAGTCTCAATAAGCAGTGCATCTGATACAAAGATGGTCGCGGTAGCCTAGTGGTTAAGGCATCGGATTCGAGGCCGGCGGTTTTCGTTGAGTCATGGGTTCGAGCCTTGATGCCACAAAAGACCCGTCGTGTTGCCGGGGCTGATGCACGTTAAATATGTCGGGGTTCAAAGTCCTCCCATTGCCGTGGTGTGGAAATTAGGAGAGGAAGTGCCAGATCAGGTGTCGTCCTTGTCACTTGACTTTACCATGACTTGGATCTTTACCATGGCTTTCAAACATATGGAGACAGCTCCTTGTGACACAATTGATCCGCAAGTTGTGTTTGAGTGTCATCCTCATCCAATAATGCTTACAATTTGCCGTCTTCAAACTTTTTCAGTTGTTTATTACATCTTTCATTTCTCACTTCAGAAATTTTTTTAACCTCTCAAAACATTGATTTAGGAAGAGCATACACACCAAAAGTTTCGACAAGCTTTTGTTTCAATTCTGCTGCAGTTTTCTTCAAATGATAATAGGAAATCAAAGTTGTCCATAAATTGGAGTTTCCAAGCATAAAATAAATATGATCAATACTAATGAAACCTATACTATTGTATGAAACTTCCATTGTTGTGAGTTGAAAATCTTTGTCAGATGTCAAAATAGGAAAATAGCACCAATGACATGGTTTGGCGCATTGACAGCAAGCACCATCTATGGAAAACTTCTGGTTTCTTATTTACATACCTTATACACGCTGCAGAAAATTATGTGCACAATAATGTGTTTTCTACATGTAATGCTTCAATTTGGAACATGTGACCACGGTAGCCTAGTGGTCATGGTCTCGAATTCGTGGCCTGCGGTTTTCGTTCAGTCGCGGGTTCGATCTTTGGTCGCCAAAGACCCACCGTGTAGCTGGGGCTGATGCACGTTAAATCTATCAGGTTGTCCTCCCGTTGGTGTGGTGTGGATGTTAGAAGGAGGGGGTGCCAGCTCAGGTGTCGTCTTTGTCACTTGCCAAAGGCTCAAAATTACAAAGTCCGCCGCCAATAGCCCTCGTGTTGCTTCTAATGCGACGTTAATCATACCGAACCTAATGCGAAGTATGCACTTAATCAACACATAGTACTGCACGCATGACTTTTACTTGCTCGAAATTGGCCCACGACTAGAATTGAGTATGATACTCCTGCTTTACGGAACTATACACATAAACATGAATATTTAAAACAATTAATCAATTAGGAATTTACCGGATATGTGTCCAGATCTTTCATAACCCTACAAAATTTTTATTAATATTCATGCATATAAAAATCTATAAGGTATTTCTCAAGAAAGTTTCCCTCTAATAAACATGAGAAATTTTAATTTAAATAAAATACATATTTAGTCAGGGAAATTTCATTATTATACGCAAAAAAGTAATTCAACTTTTATCTTATTTTTTACTGGTCAAAATCAATAACTAAACTAAACTAAGTCTTCAATTGCATCAGGGCTAAACAACATAATCTTCACATTGCATCAGGGCTAAACAACATAGTCTTCACATTGCATCAGTGTAATAACGATGGTTTCTCACATGTGTCTTTACTTTCCGGAATTTAATCACCTGGCGTTTTTCTTCAAAAATAAAATTAATTAGTTAAATAAAATTTTAAAAGTTTGGCTTTTTATGAAACAATGTTTAGTTTGAAAATTCAGTTTGAATCATTATCCTCATTATAAAGTGTGTGAATTAAAAGTGTAAAAGCTAATTTCCCTCTAATTATCCCCTGTCTTCAGAGATTTTCCTTCCCCTATAATAAATTTGTGTGCACACATTTTCACATAAAACTTCGGTAAGATCACGTTCTGAAAAAATCCCATCACGCAAACTTGAAATCAATCTCATTTTAAATGAGTTTTTCCGTCCTGTTTCTTGACCCATTTCTGAAAATGTTCAAATAATTAAACTTAAGACTTAAGTTTAACTATTTGAACTTTTTTGGTTTCATTTTATTTTGCCATCCACCACTCTTTATCTCCCCTACCGTCCACCACTCTTATTTATTAAACTCCAACCCAAGATCAGCAGATTCCAAAAACACCCTGTCCAAAAGAAAAGCAAAATGCAAATTAGAAACCAAACACTTCAAAATGAGTTCTTCCACTTTTGTTCCCAGTCCTGTTTCTAAGTCCGAGAACACGAAATCGGGAACCACCCCCGTTCTTTGAATTCAGGACCTGTATCCGTCTGGTCCAAAAAAAGAAAACCACTCACACATACAAAGGCAATCGGGGTCGGCGTATTTAATTAATGTCCTGCTTGGTCATGGAGAGAGCCGCAATTAGAGAATGTGCCAGCTGCGCAGTGAGCTAAATCCTCAAAATCTGGGGGAGAACGGATCTTAACGCAAAATATGTGAAGGGTTACAAGCTGTTGACGTGACCATCGTACAATTTTCGCCAAATTTTCTCCTGGGATGGGCTATTCCAGTAACCTATATTTCAGAACGGGGGACGTTGGCGGTAAAAATAGGTTAACTAGACGTATCTACTTCAAGAAAAAATGGGACACGCTTTCGAATGAAAGAAAAACATTGTGTTTATGCATAAGGTTAGATCATTATCATGCTATGAAGAGTGGATTCAAGTGTTACTAGGAATAGTTTCACTTCGTTCTGAAATGATGGCTTTTTGGAATATTCAAATTATTTTTCATTGTCGAGGGCTTAGGAATAAGCCTCGAAACGGTGAAATGAATAAGAATCTTTCATAAGAATTTTTTCATGTCCATTATTAAACAGTTTTGTCCTAAGTATTATTAAAATTTGCATAAAAAAAATTCAAAAAAATATATATTAGATTTCGTACTCTCACGAGCTGTATCTATAATGTTACATTTTTTTCTGAATAGAATAACGTTTCTATATTTTTTCTGTATCAAACTTTTTGAAGAATCTAGGGCTTTTAAACATATTTGGAACATATCTTTATAATCACATCAGAAGAAAAATAATTTGCAAAATTGTTCGAGGGTCCATCACCTAACCATTGGCTTTAGTCTAGTTAATTATGTGAATAATGTAGCTTTTTTTACTGAAATTTTATTCAGACCAATAACAATAATAATAACGATTATAATTATAACAAATAATTTCATATTATATTAGACGCAATTACCTTAAATTAATGGTTTTTTTGTTTGTTTTGAATCTTAGCATCGTAAGTAATTTTGAGTGTATCTTAAATTATTTATAAGCACTGTGGTGTTTTCGAATAAAGGAGTTAAATGTAAGCAAACTTTGAATAAGTTAAATAATTTTTTTTATGGAAAGGTTAATATTAAAATACAAAGTCTCGCGGGCATTTATGTTCGTTAAAAATATCAAAAATAAAATTGAAACTGTATGAAAGCTTTCTTTATCTATTACAATGCTTTCAATGATTTGTTTGATTAATTTCTAACATTTTTAAGGAAGTTCTCAGAAAAATAAATTTTTCGATTATTTAAGTTTATTTTTTAAATTTACAAAATTATTTAAAAGTTCATAGTTCATAGTTGAATGTGATCCATTTCCAAATAGAATGTGCTTAAGTTTTGAAAATGTCCCATTTACAAAAAAATCTCGCTCTTTTAATCTCTTTCTCTTTTTTTTTTCATTGAAATGGTAAAATAAAAGTAGATAATGATTTCATTGACGAAAATATTTCAAAGAATTTATTTAAGAAAGTAAATTCTCAGAAGCAGAGCCAAATCGGAAAAAAAAGAGAAAAAAGTTTTTCAGCCATACAAGGGTCTTAGTTAACCCAAAAATGTCGTGCCTGACCACTTTTCAAAAATTAATCTTGTTTTTGCGTATATTTTTTTATGTCTGCTTTCACTAGTAAGGAACTTAATTTTTAAAAATACGTCATAGTAAAAAAAAATTTAAAAATACGACATAATAAATTTTTCCTGAAATTTTTACTGAATTGAAATAAAATATAAGTAATATATATCTGATACCTGCTTTCACGACTAATGAACTCAAATTTCAAAAATATGTCGTCATAAATTTCCCCCAATGTTTTTAATGGATTGAAGTGAAACAAATTAAAAATTAAGTATTTAATGACTTACAGATTTATGTATTACCTCAAATCATATGTAAACTGGAATCAAGAAATGACTGAAAATAAATAACATTTTTCAGAAGAAGACAGTTGTGAGGCAGCCATATTATTTACCCACTTAAGGGGCTATTGTTTCAGGTGGATCACTTCTGGCTTACCAGAACACTTTTCATTTTTTTATTGTTTGCTATAATTTTAATAACATTTAGCTTAAATATATAGAATTTAGTAATTTATCGTTTGATATAATTTTAATAACATTTAGCTTAAATATATAGAATTTAGTAATTTATCGTTTGATATAATTTTAATTACATTTAGCTTAAATATATTTAATTTAATAATTTATAGTTTGCTTTAATTTATTAATTCTTATATTTAATTGAATAATTTAATAATAATTAAAAAAAAAAGCACCTAGAGTGGCTAAATCTGTTTTTTGCAAAACTTTGCATAGAACTTAAATTTTTTTTTCTTCTTCTTATATTTTCATAAATCTAAGTGAGATGCCCTCATTAAGGCCGAAATAATTTTCTTAAAAAACACGTCATGAAGGGAATTTTAAATTTCTATCGCATTATACTAAGCAGAATATATTCTCAGTTAATCTCTTTCATTATTTCGCATCAGATTACTCTTACAATGTGAATGCGATTAAATAGAATTTTTATACCGAATTCTAATATGGTGAAAAAGAAAAATATGAGAATATAAATTTCTTTTTGCAACAAGAAATATTATTGAAATTTCTATTTCAAATACTTTCATCTATTTTATTAACTTGAATGAGAAAAAATGGATTAATAAAAGAAGAGATTATTGCAGATAAGTTTTGAAACCTCAGCAAAGCAGGGAATTTAAATCGTGAAAAATGTATTATTTCTTTGTTTATTTTATAAATACGTGGCCGAAATGTGTGTGTGTATGTTTTCACTTGAACGAAGGAAAAAAAAAAAAAAATCATACGCACCACATAATACATTGCTAAACGAATGTATAGCATAAATTCTTCAGTTTCAATCGGAAAATATGTAACAATTTCACACACCTATTTCCCTTTAATTAACCTCTGGGACTACTTCACCCCCATGTTTGATATGGGAACCTCACCTTGTGAAAAAATCGTAATATATGTAAGTTATCCTTACTGTAAGATAAGTGGAGGAGACGGATGAATTAGAAAGTTTCATTAGAACACTATTCTGGTTGAAGCAACTGCGAGACGATATGCTGAGAGATCACAGTTGACTCGGATTGCGTCACTAGATGTCTATTTATATCGAATTCAGTTAATTCAACCTACTGTTTCGTGTTATTAAGGTAAATAAATTTCTCCATTACAATGTTCGATTAAGGACGCGAATAATTAAATTCTCCTCATTATTTGTTTGTTTTGATGTAGCTTATTCCGGGTGAATAAATTGGTAAATGATATTAAGCTGATTTTTAATGCATCACAATGTTTCGTTAATAATAAAGAAGACAATTCATAACAAATTTAGAGATTTCCAAAGATTTATTAGCATCAAGATGTCTTCTACTTCTCATATAATGTAAACTAGATTTAATACTTTATAGTATGAAATCACTCATTAAGAAAAATAGCTATTATTTTGGTAAATATAAATTCTCATCTTTTGGTTTTAACCCCCCCCCCCCTTCATTGATTGTTCTGTACGAATAATCGAACAAAAATTATAATTTAATGCGAAACGACGATCGTGAAGTTTTTGTCATTTTTATTTAGTTTCACAAACTCTGAAAATGTCTAGAAGTTACAAATGTAGTATATATTTAAGAAGTTTTTATATTATAGATATGTTTCATCGGTAAATATTCCCGGTGCTCAAGCATACAAAACTTTTACTTTTGAGTTTTATCTTATGAAATATTCTCAGGATATTCTTACAAAATTATTTGGAATGTTAAGAGAAAATAATTTATAAATAAGAAACTCTTTTGTTTATAACTTTTCATTGAATCACTTCATTCGTTTTTCGTGTTAAATAGCAATTCTTGTATACGCAAGTCCTAATTCGGATTCAGGATTTAAAAATGTTACACTACATTTCCTCGAAGATTTTTCTTTCTAATTGTCATTTATTCTTCAAGTTTTGGTTTGCACTTTTTTTATGAGTATAATTTTATCTTTTGACCTTCATTTATAGGTTTAGTAATTTTTGTGGTATTTTGTATTTTGTTTAATTGTTTTGTAATTTCTTACCATTTCTCTTGTTTTATATTTTTAGACATACAAAAGTAATCTAAAAAGTCCCCCTTTTATTTTATTTTTTCTTTAACTTTAAAAAAAATAATTAATATGATTTCTTCTTATAACAAATTTTTTCTTTACTTTGAATTTTTGTTTTCTATACTATTGTTAATTAATTAGTTTAATTACACCCTTATATTTTTGATTTATTATTTTCCTTATATATATATATACATATCAATTTGAACACTTTCAGAATTTTAATATTAATTTTAACGCGTTCTTAATGACAAGAATTTATCCAGAAAAAACTCCCATGATAGTTTTTGTTTGTAATTTTTTTTTAAAAAAAAAGTAAGCTAAATTTTTTTAAAAAAAAATTGAATCTAAGATTTTTTTGTGGTTCTCACGATATTACGAAAAATCGCTTCATAGAATGGTATCAGGAATTTTTGTTTTTATAAAGATTGATGCCGAATAATTATTTCTTTTAATGAAGGAAGTGGTTAATAAAAGATTACTCCATACCACTTTATTATCACAATAATATTATTAAAAATTCGACTGACTAAATTTACATAAATCCAGAGAATTTGAAAACCGTACAAAATGCAATCATATAATAGTGCTGTTCCAAAAATTATTTATTTTGAATGATTTGTGCTTTTACAAAAGAAATTGAAGTAAGACTTTATTGCAAATGTAAACCGTTTGTTTTTGATCGTGATACATCTTATCAGATTTAGGCAGATGGAGAGATTTCGTTATTTTTAAATATCATTATTTCATATCCAGCGTGTTTACAATTCTCGGTTTGGAAGTGTGGCGCCTTGAGATCCTGGCATGTTGATGAATGTCTTCCGGCAGCTGTAGAGAAGCGAACCGGCTGAATGTGAGAAATGAATTGAAGTGAATCTGAATTGAGAATGAATCTGAGAACAAACAACTGTTGAGAAATCAATTCAAATCCTGCATCAGATGTACAAAGAGCAGTTTCAACTTTGACTTGTATTTCTGACGCTGATTCCCACTTTTTTCTTTTAGCTGTTCAGATCATCAGCTTATTTCTTCGTTAATTTTAATTTATTAACACGTGCTAACATGTCGCTTCGAGAAAATGAAGTCAACGAAAATGCGTGGGCATAAAATAAAGGATACATGGTGTTAGGTTGAAAAGATTGACATTATAATATATAATGATCATAACAAAAACATTTAATTTGCCTAACGTCTATATAAATTGATAAGATATATTTAATTTAATATTTTATCCTCTGCTTTTATTTTATTATCCGAACAGAATATCTTTGTCTACTTGAATAATTTATCGTTTGCTCTTATTTTAATATTTCATATAATATTAGATTTTTATAGAAGAATCGTCTAGTTTAAATCTTTTTAATATGAACATCGACAACGTTTTTGTATTTTAGAATATTATGTATAATTTTAGCTTGTGAAAAAAAAATGCATTGGGAATTTGAAGAAGATAATTTCTTTTCTCGATAGCAATTTTTTCTATGGGGCCTTGTATCTCGGAAGTGTGCTTACTTTATACTTTAACACTCAGTTTGAATAATTCTATGTTTTCGAAAATTTAACAGAAAATAATAATATAATTAGTATATGTTAAAATAAAATTAATAAAGTCAGTTTCAATTTTTAAAACATGTTCTTAATAAATTATTATTTGTTAAAATAAGGACATTGGTCTTGAAATCTTATAACATAATCTGAAGTTAGTCAGCTTAGTTGGGTAACACTCACAAAAGGAAAAACAAAATAAACTTCTACTTGGAGAGTTAATTTATAATAATATAATTGGGAGAAATAATTTACAATAACTATTAAATTGACGTCTAACTCTTAATCGGAACCACAGACATGTCTCTTTTTCAACGATTAAGACTTTATCAATGAATTGCTACTATCTCCTACACACAGTTTCCACTCAATTAAATCTCTTCTTTTTACTGCTAATGAAGAATATTTCGTGAGAAAACTAGAAGACACAGTTCGTTTCAGTTCTGGCATATATGCATAAGCTTGTGAAATAAACACAGGCATAATAGAAGAAATAGAATCGTTGCAATGGAATAGAATTTCTAATGACGTAAAAAAGAACAAGAAATAACTTCACACCTCAAGGCCTGAGAATCGTTCTGTATAGTGTTCGATGATGGAGGTTATTCAGTGATGGTGTTTGAACAAAATGATGACTTTAAAATTTTGAATTGTTCGCATGGTCTAAAGAAAAAGATTCGACCGGATCACAAGAATGTAATCCGAAAAGTGGATACCCACCAACGGCAACGGTGTCGGATTATACACAAGCCACCTGCCAAACTCTCGACCAAACGACAGAAAATTCTCACGTTTTTCACAGAAACTGTTAAAACATCCTCTTTCTAAGAAAATCAACTTACAGTCCCCAAATTTTCAGCTCTGTTAAGTTTGATAGTAATAGGATTAATATTCAAATTTTTAAAAAAGACTTTGACAGCTCAATGAGGCGAAGGAACGTTTAGCGGAATTTGGAATGGGGAGTAGTATCAATGTATTTTTAATTCTGATTAAAAGAACATACGCATATATATATATATATATATATATATATTTGTTTGTAATGACTATTGTCGTGTAAAATATCGAAGCATCTATTCTTCGTAATTTATACCCAATCTAAAGTATTACGCATGTAATTAAAGTACTACGCAGACCTATTCTCTTTGACTGAAGAGAATCCGAATGTAATGTGCTTCGACGGGACTATTTTCCCTGTTTCAAGACCATTCCCATGTAAACTATTTATACCATTATTAAGATGGGATGACTACTAGATGATCGTGTTGATAATGGTTTTTGGTTGTTCTTGTTAACAAAGGACCACAATAATATTTATTGATCTATTTTTATACTTAAATCTCAGATTAGTATATTAATTTCCATTTTTCATCCCATAGAAGATAAAATTGAATCCCATGATTGAAAGTTATATATATATATATATATATATATATATATATATATATATATATATATATCAACACAATATGTAATAGTTATTGTGCTTGTAATAATATCAAATAATCTTGGGCAAGCTTTGTTGCTTTAAAATTATATGAACTCTTTCCAATTCTTTGTTACCAAGGTATGTTAAAAATGCTTTTGGCATAAAATCCTCTGAATCTAATGAACTTTTTTTTGACGCTTTTCACATATACCCTATTCAGCTTCAGATATAACAAGGCATTGGTCTTGCTATAAACAATATTATGTACTCCTTAAGTATTGGTGTTTAAAGTCCTTATTTGAGCCAATTTAAAGATTGCTAAAGTGGTCGTGATAGCCTAGCGGTTTTGACCAAAAGCTCGCGACTGGTGTTCTATTCATGGAGTCATGGGTTCGAGTCCTGCCACTGTAGACTCATTGTATAACAGAGCTGATTCACGTTAAATCTGTCAAGGCTCTAAGTCTTTCCGTAGACATGATGTGGAAATATGGGGAGAGAGGTGCTAGCTCAGGTGTCATTCTCGTCACTTGATTGAAGCTCAAAATTACGAGGTCTATTACCAATAGCCCTTGTATTGCTTCTAAGTGTGACGCTTATAAGCAATAAATTAATAAAGACTGCTTATAAAAATGCCTCGTGATTATATTTTTAAAAATAAAAATCCCGATTCTCCAAAAAATTATTTTTTTTACAAATGTATAAAAATTATATTATTAAAAGTTACATTATTATATAAATTAGCAATGCTTTAAGAAGAACATTTATTAATGGTAAGTTTCCATTTTTAAGAAAATCATTTATAATGTGAACAGAAATTCAATATATAACAGAAACTTCTAACTATGACACAAACTCGTGATATTTAAATTTTGCGAAATTACATTTCTCCATTTATCAAAAATTTTTTCTAGGGAAATAATTGGGTATCGAAATGTCTATTAATTGTCAAAAGAATCTTGAAATACGAGGGATTTAAAATAAAATTACATTATGTGCTTGTATTCTTCACTGTGAATAAAAACGCTACTATTACGTTCTTTATTACAAGTTTACTGAAAATTATTGTTTTTATTGGAATTATTTTTCTGCAAAGTAAGTATTCCAAATAACCTACTTTTGGGACGAGAGGTTACGAAGTCTTGATCCTCACACTTGGTAAACGCCACCCACTGATCAGATCCGGCTTCTTAACCCAAAGTTGTGCCCCTAACCATAAGATTTCCTTCTAAATTTTCATAAAGCACGTTCGTGTCTCGTGTTGTCCTTTAACATGAAATATTTTCTTAGTAAGAAAAGTCGCTTTATTCTTGTAGTATTTTATGAGTATATACTTCCAATTGTAATTTTTGGGCTTTTTGGTACAGCTCTAAATGAAAACTTGAATAAAATTTATTTATACTTATTTAATTCAATTTAGTCTAAAAATTTAATTTAAAGATTTAAAGCATTTACATTAGTTATACATATGTGCAAAAATTTCAACCCCATTGATCATTGTTAAGTGCAAGACCCCTTAATTACGTCACTGCTTGAGCACATGTCATTGTATTTTATTGACAACAGAGTTATATGCAATAGATCATCTCTTTCGGATGGTAGGGAGTGAGTTTAAATTTGAGCACAAAATTTGAACTGGAAAGGCATACATACATGCATTAGAACATAGCAAGTTGAATAAATCTAGTAAATATCCCCATTTCTATCTTGGATTATAACTTTTATGAAATTGTGTTACAATGCTATGTTTCACCAAGCGGTGTTTTACAGCACATGAAAACTGATTTGAGGTAAGAAGGCATGGTTTCCCTAAAATTGTCTTTCCTTAAATTAATCATTGGTGTACCAGTTGTTGGTTAATTAACAAGACCACACCTTCATATTTACATTTCCCCCCTTCTGACTTTTCAGGTCAACTTTTTTGATGACGTTTGAAGTGTTTGACGATTGAATCATCAATGAGAAAAGAATTTGCAGCGAAATAAGAAAGGAATGTTTGTAAAATAATAGAAGGCATAGAAATAAAGTTAAAATAATGAAAAAAAAACACAGTAATATGTTCATCATGTTACTGTATGAATCATTAGAATTAATGTTATGAATCTTTAGAAGAGGTATGTCAACTAAATTATCCAAAATTATTTTAGAATACTGAATCGCATACACATTTTGAACCAATACTACAAATTTACGAAAAAGAATTTTGTCATGATCATTTAATAGGTGTTGCTAAAGAAAGGAAGACGGTGAAAAGGTAATTTATAATGAGTTATTTATACTTACAAGTGCAGTTCATGTTACCACGGTTATGAAAATTATCCTATATTTTTAACAGGAAGGAAAACCTTTTCGTTTGTTTGAAAAATTCATCAATTTATTTTCTGAGGCAAAATTAAATTAAATTAATCTTTTGAGTCTCTGTTGAAGTTGTGTGCTATAAATACTTTAAATTGTCGTAAAGCTATGCCGAAATGTGTATGTTATTCTGAAACAATTGTATTTGAAAATAAGGCTTTAAAAGTAGATTTGTTATTCCATATAGTGATTATGAGATGAACTCGAGTAAGAAAAGAAATATAAGACGTTTGCTGTAAAATTACTTTTTATATAATACCTCAACCCTTTCGCTACCTATTGAATATATAGTTTCAAATGACTCTATGGGATAAATATACGTTATATTAATATGTATGTCCCAGTAGTATCACTAACACAGACAATTCAGTGTATTTTCATATATATTGTTTCAAGAAACTAAGTATTGAAACATGTCTCTGTTACGATTTATTGTCTCGCTGGACGAAGCAAGGATGGCAGTGGGAAAGAATAATGCAAATGTTAAGAGGAAAAAAACTGGAAGGCCATCAAATGCATCAAAACTTATGTTGAATGGGAGAAAACATTTGCCAGTAGAATATTCAACACGTTGTGCCAAAGAGAGGAGGGGGGGGATGACAAAATCTGTACATGCAATGTGCAAAATTGCACTTTGCACTGCATCTTATATGAGTGCTTATTATGTTATTTTTTTCACAAGATTTATTCGAGTAAAAATAATATGGCTTTTTATTACATTTTCAATCCTTATTTCAGTACTACTGGGGCATATGTGTTCCACCAAGACATACTAATGGGACAAATGTGTCTCATTGATCCCAGTTGATTTTTTTTCCAGTATATTAGCAATATTTGTTTTATAGTTTATATTTAAAATACTTATTTTATTTTTTCAGAAAGAAAACATTGGTTTTGAAAGGGTTAAGCACTTAACGATGTATTTCACACTTTTCTAAATGCGTTAAAATGAGTTTTAACGTCTATCCTGAATAGAACAGAAAAACTCGTGATTTGATCGTAAAAACGAGAATGATACTCTTTCTATTTTCCTCACGGGGGGATAATTCTACTCTTGATTGAATAAGATTTTGACTCACTTGAAAACAAATCGTCGTGAACTATACGACAATATAAGTATTCTTGTTTTATGCAATTCCTAATCTTCATTTGTTGCGTAACTTCGAGCTGAAGGAAACTTTCCTGAGCAGAAGTGTTAATGATAATCACGAAAACCATTTAGATAGCATTCAAAGAATTCATATTCCATTACAGAAAAAAGAAAGAAAATTTCACGTTAACGCCAAATGGGCTTATGGAAATTTTTTCCTACCTCAAAAGAAAAAAAAAAAATCACTGATGGAATTACTTCTTTTTCTGACACATAGGACCTTTTCAAATGCACCGACTTACTCGTAAAGGGATTCTACTGACATTTTGACTCATTTCCTGAAGAATTTCCACAGGTCTTTTGTTCTAAAGCATGGATAATCCTGACTGAGCTTCTGGGCCGTCTGTGGTCTTCAGAATTCAACCGTTTAAAGCATTTTCTTTGGTTGAATGGACACCACATGGTCTTCCTTACCAGTATACTCAGGGTATGATTCTAGAAAAAGTGTCTAGTATTCCAAACAATACCCCCATCTTCAAATACCGGATAAAATAAACGTTTCACTATGTGATCTTATAAATTTTAGCTAATTTTATTTATTTCGATGATGTTTAAAAAATCTTAATTATTATATTTAGTTAGCTAAATTGTTTGTGGGAACAGAATGTTACTGTCTACTTTAATAATGTATTATAACCATTTGCTTTAATTTAAATATCTAATTAAATAATTGACTTTTATGGCATAATCGTTTGCTTTATTCTTTTTGTTGTTTAAAACTGACATCATTTTTGTACTCGAGAATGTTTCTGTATTATTTGTAGAATCATTAGTATTCTATGAAACTATGTAAAATTGTCTGTTGAATCATTTATACCGTTTCTTTGGTTTAAGTAATTCATCAGGTTAAAGAAAAATCGGTTAGGTTTAAAGGTCCTGCTACTTTCATCAATCGATTATCTAATTATTTGTCGAATAAAATTTTTTCGACAATTAATAATTTCTTTGCCTAGTCCAAACTAATTTGACTAAGAGCCTGTGTAACGTTTCAAACAAAAAAACTCGGGGAACTCTCTAAGTCTCATTCATTAAAAAAAGCATTTTCCTCAATAAACTGAATAATTTTGATGTAGAAAGAATGCATGATCGAAACGTACAATTGCAGACCACTGGAGATTTCAATAATAAAGATAAGTGATTATAAAAGGACATATAATTTTTTTCATTTCATAAAACAAATGACAATACTGAAGATGGGGAAAATAGAAAGAAGTTGTAGTAAATGTACACAAAAGAGAGGGAGAGAGACCGAACAAGTGTAGGTATAAGTGCTAAGAATCTTTAAGTTTACAAAGGCTTCTGTAAGTAAATCATTGCGATGTCTTTCTTTAAACAAATGTTGTTCACCTTTTTTATTTGTTTAAATCTACGGAATAGCATTTCATTGTAGGTGTTACTAATATACAAGTAAGTTGAAAGGTGTGAATCCCAAATGATACCGAAACATGTTTCACAATTCAAGGTCATTTCGCTATGGGGGGGGATTGAAATTCTGATCCAGACGTTTTGTATCTTGTTAAAATCATGTATGATCTGCATCTTTTGAAAACATATTCGTGTAACGGTGAGTTTTTATTTTCAAACAGTTTGCTACTTTTTTTTTTTTTTTAATTCGTCTCGAATTTAATTACTGTTACTTGAATATTATAGTGTATTTATAATGATAACTTGTATCATTTTCTTACATTAAATTAATTAATTTGATTATTTAATATTTGCTGAACATACATTATGTTTTAAAGGAAATTTTTTTCAAATTTCGTATCAAAAAAATATATCTTCTTAAAAGCATATAATTTCTATCTCTTAAAGTTCTGTATTTATCCATTTGAGCCAGATTCTCAAAATATTTGATTACAAAAGAATCTCATATATTCTCTGATCAAAATAAATATTTTTAAATGAGAGAAGGAAGTACTTAAAATTTCTTTCTTTTAATCAAAATAAGTAATTCTTAAAGCAAATAGATAAATTTGTTTTTAAAGATTATAACATTAGATTATTAAAATAAAATTCAAGAGTAAAAAATCAATACTGTTCATTAGTAAGTATTGAAAATCAAAATCATATTTTTAGAAAATTATAACAGAATAAATGAGAATGAGATTAAAATCCATTATATTATTTAAAAAATGATTAAATTATTGTGTTCGCTTTAAATTTTTAATTTTCATTGTCTACATTCATATTCATCTATTCCTGTGCTCAAAGAAGTCCTTTTTATTTTGTAGAAACTGAAGGTTATATATTAGTATGTTTATTATTTTAAGAGCTTCCTTAAAAGACATAATGAAATATTCCTGTGTAGTATTCCTTTTTTTTTAAATACTTTTTTGGAGAATAAAGAGAAAGCAAACTTTTTAAGTATATAACAAACCCAAAATTGTCTAAGTACTTTAATTTGATTAAAATAGTAAACTATTCCGCAATTTATTTCAGATGATAAATTTTTTGTTATTATAAGGGAGAATATTCACAGTGAAACAGTTACAAGATTTTTGTTTTGAAATAACACTAAATAATAATGCTTTATAAGAAGTAAGATTAGGTGTAACTTTTTTTTTATCACATTTTCAATCAGGTAAGTACTTTTATTAAATATGTAAGTACGATAATCGTTTTATTTATTAAAAAAAACTTAATTTTTTTAGGATTTAAGGAAATTAATTCAGCTAAAAATTATTGTGTTTGAATCGTAAGTAAAAGTGGAAAAATGAGAAAATTATAACAAAATTGAGCAATTTTTTTGTAAAATAAATCGTATTTCTTTTATTCATATGAAATTAAGAATCCTTTAAAAAACTTACAAGGAGTTAAACTCCTCAAGAAATTATTTATTGATTTTAAATTAAGTTTTAATTTTCATGTTATGGTGCCATCTCTTTTTAAAGACATTCCTCTGTATAGTTTTCTTCACTTTTGATAATCTAATGTAGATGGCAATCAAAGACTGCATTAAATTTTTATCGATATTTTTAATTTCTACTGTTATCAACAGTTTTGTATTGTTCATTTTTGTTTAACATCCTACCAACTTCCGAGTGCCATAAGTGTTTGGCGAGCATTGATCCCTAAAAGTGAATATAATAAAAGCAATTAAAATTATTGGAGTTCATTGATACAGATATTATATAATTACAAATCAGATATACATATATTACGCATGATGAATTACACGTGAAATAACATTCCAAATTAATATAATGTGTATTTAAACAAGCACAATAGTATCATTATATAATAAGATATGGTTATTTAATAGCGAAGTAATGAAACCGATAAAAATCTACCTTCTCATGTTAAGGGTTAATATTCTTAAAAATAAACTCAAGGATGCAATTTAATTTATACGAATAAAAGAGCAACAAATAATATTTTTCTATACTGAAATATTAGAAATAAAAAAACTTCTTTTATTATTTGCTTTAAAATTTCTAATTTCTTTTTTAAAGCATAAGAAACTTAAACCTCTAATAAAAGTTTCTTGGTTTAAATATAAAATATACCATCGCTTAATCATGTATTGTTTTCTGCAAAAATTATCAAGAGTTATTTTTACATCAAATTCAACTTTCATTCCTTAAAATTTCAGAATAATTTGAAGACAAAGTCATTTTCATTCATATTCTTTCATCAGTTGTAGAAAAGCTTTAAATGCAAACGATTCTTTTCTCTTACGATTCGGAATTCTTTCACGCGGCGCCGGTTCGATAAGTAGCCAAATGTAGCCAACGTTACCCACCTTCTCGAAGACAGGTAGGAAGCGTGGGTGAGGGATGCTCCGCAGGTAGGCAGGCGTGACTGAGACTATAAAGATGACTGACCTTGGCCTCCAAAAACTATTTGTTGCATCAATTTGGAGAAGAACGCTTCTTTTGGAATTCCCTCGTTTTTTGATTCCACTGTTATCATTGCTGCTCGTTATTGGATTGAGTAAGGCAGGTGAGGTTGATGGAGTTCTTTTTCTTTACAAAAGTATCAAAGAATATTTTATTGAGTTGAGATATATATAATCAAAATTTTCCTTCGAATTTTATTTTTGGATGTATTGATGTGTACGAGAATATGTAGTACATATTTATTTTTAAATTTTTTTGAAATTACTATATTTATATTTTGACTTATTTTCGCTTCGAATTTATTTAATTTGATGGCTGAATTTTTTTAAATTCAGATTTACGCATACTTGTAAGCTTTCGATATCGCTTACCAAGATTAAAGTTCGATAAATACTAACCTTTTTTTTTTTTTTTTTTAAAAAAAAAAAAAAAAAAAAAAGAAGGAGAAAGAAAGAAAAAAGCCATTTGTTTTTGCTACTTTTATTATTTTTATATAAGAACTAAGACAAATAAATGAACAACTGTGTTTACATTTATTTATGATGCCAATGCTTTTATAAATGTATTTTGACAGTTTAACTAGTCCTTATTAAATTTATAATGATAATAATGTTTTTTTCACAAATGCGGCGTCTTCAAAATCTTTTTTCAAAAATAAAGATTAAGTGTCCGAAGAGCTCGGAACATTAAATTTTTTTTTATTTAAAAAAATACTTTTATTTTAAGACTGTAGATTGTGAGATAAAATCAAATACACCTCTTATTTCATTGATTTTTAAATAAATAATTAACAAGAGAAAATACTATCGATATGATATTTTTAAATTTTTTTGGAATTGTTATTGGGATTAACGATGTCCCGTTGCGAAATTTAAAGTATTGTACAGATATTCATTAAAACTTTTATTGCAGAAAATGATTTTAGATTAAATATTATTAAAATGCGTCTGACATACTAATTTTCATGCTTTTTATCCGTTATTAAAATTAAAAGCCAAATACTGAACCAAAATTTATTTTTCAGTGAAAGAACTTGAGAAAATGTCTTTCACACAAATTAAATTTTTGACATCATTCTTCAAAGTTACATTTTTAAATTTTGACTGAGTAAATGATTTTCTTTTAAAAAATTATTTTTATTATTAAAATTATTTTTACTTGATTACCATTTGCTTATGTGTAGAAGATGGCGAATTTAAGTAATTTTATATAAAAAAAAAATTCTATTCACATTTAATTCGCTCATCCATTAAGTATTCTCTTCATAAGAAATAAAGTTTATTTCTTAATTAGGTATCACATTTTATCAAATGATCCAATATTTATTGATTTGAGGTAAAGTATTCGAAATAATTCATAGAACTCAAGAAAAACTTTTTGAAAGGTATATTACTTCATTTAAAAGTTAAAACAGATGTTAAATTTTATCAATCAAGCTTCAAACTTGTATATATAATAAAACTTTCAATAGTTTAAATAATTATTCCTAATTATTTCTATAGAAATGGCCGTAACGATACTGCTTAGAAGAATATGTCTTCTTGAGTCGTGTTATGTCATTTTAAAGCAATTAAGCATAATATCTTTACTCGTTCCTTTTGGTGATTAAAAATAATTATTCCAGAAACATTAAAAGTTTCATTATAAGTGAAATAAAATGTTTGTTTCTTTCTAAATAAATAATACGTGTGTAAAATTGTGTTGCATTTTGCGATATTTATTAAGTAAATATATTGTCCTGTTTACTTTAAAGAAGAAGGCTTTTCATCAGTAAACCTTTAATATATCACCATCCAACAAAAGAAAAAAAAAAAGATATGATTAAAAGTTCACCTTTTTTAAAATAACTTTTACTGTCATAGATTATTCGCATAAGTGATACAGTTATTTACACTATTTTAGTTATTTATACAGTCACATTGTATACAGTTATTTAAATATTTTTTGTGAGACATTTAAATATACGTTGATATGGAAAATTTTATTCATTGCTTTCTATTTCGTTAAAGGAAACGATGGATAAAAGTTAGAAATTCATTCTAAATTATATAAATTTATTATATTATAAATTTACAGCATTCAACATCTGGCGCATATTTCTTTATCTCTTTCGCCTCTTTCCATTTTTTGCCACCCAAGGGGCTGTTATTTTAGTTGGATCACTTTTGGCATACCAGATAAATTTTCAATTTCTTATCGTTTGCTTCAATTTTAATTACATTTAACTTAAATATATTCAATTTATTTATGTATAATTTACTTTCATTTTAATTACATTTAGCTTAAATATACTCAATTTAATAATTTATCGTTTTCTTTAATTTTAATATCGGAAAAGTTTACTTTTGTCCATTTCTCGATACTTAATCGTTTTCTTTAATTCTTATATTTAATTGAGTAATTTTATAATAATTATAAAAAAAAAGCGCGCCTTGGGTGGCTAAATCTGTTCTTTGCAAAACTTTGCAAAGAGCTTTTTTTTAATTCTATTTTCACTTTCACAAATTTATTAGAACGTAACATATGCTGTTGTGCTGCCATCTATGTGTAAGAGGATAAGATAATATTTTATGGGAAAAATTAGTGTACGATAAACATTCTTGCACCATGAAAGTACACCATTTTTTATTGCAATAGAAAAAAAGAATAAAACCATTACATTCCAAATATCATGAAAATTCTACTAGTATTGTTAGATTTGCGTGCAATCACGGGGAAGTAATATACGCCCAGGTCTCTTCTGTCACTAGAGATTAAAAGGAAATGAGCTGCGGTATAGCAATATGATCAGATATAACAAAGCGGGGAAAAACTATGAAATCAAGCAAGTTTTGGTTTTTAAAAATACCGAAAAGTGATAAACAATCGAACCCTGTTAACTTGCAGTAATCAGGAGCATGGTTACTGAGCTGCGAGATACAGTATTAATATAAATTCGAACGATAATACGAACTCCAACATCATTCTGCGTTACGTTTACTCTCTTTCGACATTATTATTTTTAATTACTACGGAAAAATCACTTATATATAAAAAAAAACAATCTTTATAACTCTTAAAATTTTATCAATATAAAACTGTTGAATGTAGAGCTCACTGACCGCGATATCTTGAAATCCTTATCTTACGAAAAAATCCAAATTGGAACATTTCACTTCACAAGAAATGGTGATTCATATCCATTCTAAATATTCAAGTAAAAAAAAATAATCAAAAAGTATTGAAATGGTTGACCCTCTCTTTGCCCCGAACTTTCAAAGGATACGTCTCAAAGGCAATGTTTTGCTCATCTCTACTTCGTCGGATATCTGTATATCAGATATCTCTTTTGTGACAAAAGTCACCGTTTGCTTTGGTGGCCCTTCATCACCTCCACCTCTTGCCTCAGACATTCAGAGTGTGGATTTTCCCCGCTCTTTTAGTTTTCTTTGAACCTTATTCTTATTACTTTGCTGCTTCTTTTCTTAGACTGAGGTAGCGATCCGGTTTTACGACTGTTGCCATTTTGAAACCCTTTGATTCAAACCCTCACATTTCAAAGTCTCCCAAGCTAGCTGGGGCTTTATTATTTTCTTTTTAGATCTTGATTTGTATCCGGTTTATTTTCAAAGTTAACGGAGAGTTCAGTGGCTTCGTCCCTTTGTTTTTGACTCAGGTCTTTACTCGTCTATTTCTGGAATTTTCATCATGCATCTCTACTGTTAGTTTCTTTCTTTTAGTTCTGGTTTAGTGAAAAGAATCTTCTTCTTCTTCCCCCTACACTTCTTTTTTCTCGTTTTTAGATGCAAAAGCTCCATTTGATTTATTTCTTTGTCATATTTCTAATTTTTTTGAACAGTTGTACAAACTCGCTTTGCAAACTGGAACTCCATTGTGTGTTTATCCCGCGATATATAAAATAGAATGAAAAAATAAATTAATGTCTTCTCATAACAGGAAATCCTGACTTATCAGAAGAAAGATTAAATAAATTGATGCCATTGCAGTGTTTTTGCAGAAAATAATGAGTAAATGCGATACAGTATTGTCTCTTTATGATGCAATTTCATCCAATTTCTAGAAGTGTTTAACCTTCTTTGTTACACAAAACTCTATATCAGTTAAGACCTCATACCCTTTTCGGATAGAGTTTTTCTCTCTTAGATTCTTTCACTTATGCATATTTAGCAGTTATATATAATATACATTAATACATAAACTAAAACAAAAGAAAGCCTATTAACAAATTTAAAAAAGTTAATTAATGTAATAGAAATATAATTACGAAAATAATAGAAATAGAAGACGCATGAAAATACTATGGATTGCCTCCTTCGTAGCATATTGAATAATAATAATAAATAGTAATTAAATAATCTAATTAATTTTACAATGCTTTAATGTACATTATATGTATAACATTTTAAACTAAATTTATTTTTTAAAAGCATATCAAGTATAGAAAACGTAGATGCTTAACCTTAACTAAGAAAAGGAAATTACAAAGTGTTTTTCATAATGACGATTACAATAAATGGGATTGAAATTTTTTATAAATATTTGTTAAGTAAGAAAATGCAAGATATAATTATTTGAAGAGGAAAAAGAGCAAATAAAAGTTTTTTCTCCACACCCAGATTCACGAATCGTTGAAATTTTTCCATGGATTTGAATTTGAGAATCATG
Organism: Nephila pilipes; assembly: GCA_019974015.1. Taxonomy (NCBI): domain Eukaryota; kingdom Metazoa; phylum Arthropoda; class Arachnida; order Araneae; family Nephilidae; genus Nephila; species Nephila pilipes. The sequence goes on from BMAW01119366.1 coordinate 81,805, forward strand.
TTTCAAAAACTTCATAAAAAATTAATCAGTTTTCTTTCATCGATCAGGGGGGGAATATTGAAGGTTATGCAACCCGGCAAATAATTAACCTTTCGAAGAGTTAAAACTTTTCAATAATTTAATACATAATATTTGAACATAAACACAAATAAATATACATCAGTGATCTAAACCTGTAGTCCTTAAAATTTTTAGCCTTGCGATTCCACGCCTAATTAGAAACGACTCCTTTCCCTTCCAACCATAAGCATGCAAAAAAAATGTTATTTAATTCTTAACTTAATTTAAAAATTAATAAATAAACTTACATTTATTTATTTTTTAAGAAAAACTTCTTTCGTTAAGTTAAAAATTATACTCCTAATTTGTATTATTCATGAGCAAGAAATAATTTGATTTTAAAATACAAATAAAATAAATTCTCTAATAATAGTTTTTGAAATAAATACCAATAGTCGAATAAAACAATAAAATGCAATATTATATCGTTCTTGCGTTTACACTGACGAAACAGAAACAACTAATTGTTACCAGTTTGCCGAAACGCTGATTTAAACATCCTTTAAAAAAAAGCCGAATTCCTGAAAAATTGTTAAAATAGTCCCATTATATATATATAAAAAAATAACGTAGCATTATTTTGAAGGTTCATTGATTTTCTCATTGACACGCTCAAAGCGTTAAAATACTTTGTACACCATTTATAAGATAGTTTGTAACAGATAATGCTTCCGAAATTAGAGGGTAAATTTTTAATCAATGATGCATAGAGTCGGCAGCAAGATTACGTCCACTGCTACGAAAGAAAAAAGTATTCCTTGAGGCAACGAAAAAGCCACTGCGGCATTCGGAATTTGTCCTCCCATTCTTAACTACCGTGTTTATTGAAGCACAGAAAGAAAATGATCCATGATGTCCCTCACGTTCCCTAGAGAGGCTGTTATCAATCACTTTAATCCGAATTTATCGTAAAAATGGTCGAATAGGTAATTATCGTACCCCGAGGCAACGATGCATACTCGTGGCATTGTTGCCCACTTGTTGATCGTGGATGAGAATGAGTGGTGTAAAAAATTGCCGAAGAAAAAGGGTCAGGCATCGCTAAATAGTGATCTTTTACTCTATTTCTTTTCTTTCATTGCATGCTTTATTTTCGCTCTAAATGTCTTTATGGAAAAATGTGCGAGTTCACGAATAAGCCGTCAGGAAAACTCTGGGTCCTGTCGTTACTTGCTTCAGCAAATTCGTGCTGTTCTGGATACCCATTCGTCGATTAAAGCGCTGCGGAAGTTTGGGAATGACGCTGCGTGCGAATAACGATTGATGGCTCTCGTGTGTTATGGAAGTTCAATGAAATTACTTTTTTATATCTCTTATAAGAGTTAACCAACCCGAGCGAATGACAAAAAGAGGTTCACTGTGAATAATTGTTGTTCATATTTTTACGATGCAGTAATTGATCATTGAGCTCGTGTCTGTGTTGTTTACACAATGAGTGATCAATTTTGGTCCAGAACCAGTCCGAAGGAAATCACCTGAAAAATTTTAGGGTATTGAACTCCTTAAAGTTAAGCGATGGCGTATCGTAAAAGTTTATTATTACTAAGAAATAACCAAAATAATCTGGATCAAAATTATTCTGCGTGTTAATTGATCCATATGTACAATACATAGTAAATTCGTGTTGACTTGTTTATTCTCAAGAGCAGTAGATTGAAGCAGCCCGTAGTATCGTAAAGACTTTATAAATAATCGAGATAGAAACTGAATGTTTATTTATCATTCTTAAGACTTCTCTACATTGTCACCATCCAGAGTTATACATCTCTCTCAGTGATTCTTGACCTTTCGAAGGTCGAAGGCAAATTGAACTATATTGTCTCCATACTGTGGGTTACTTTAATTTAAGGCTAATGGGAACCAAAAAAGTCAACTTGAATATTTGCAATTTACAATATTATGTACAATTAATATATAGAATATATTTTATCCAGATATCTCGCTTTCTTAGTAATAATTCAAATTTTACTACATCCTATCGTAAATGATAAGGTCTTAACACATTTTTTAAAAAATATTTGTAAATACCCGTTTTACTCTATAGGAAACGGAACTTGGAAAGTTTGGATGCATAACCATAAGATTAAACACTCACTCAATTGGGTGCAGAACGAGCGTTCCTCATATTGCGATAAAAAGTTCATTAATTTCCTGAAAAATTAATAAATTCATGTGTTAAAGAAATTATAGATTTGAAAATACTTTTAAGAAAAGACATTTTATTTGACGTATAATTGAAACATTCTTATAACCTTAAATGTGACCATACAGATGTATAGATCGTTTTTAATACATGTTAGATGCAAAAATATATATAAATATCCGAAAATATATAAGCTCTGAGTCAAGGAGTATCTTCTTCTCTACGTTGTTAGCATAAATTTCCTCCAAAATGATGAAAATATCAACAGTAGTAATTTGCATATTTGAAGAATATTCGAACGGTTTTTTAAGAATTTGCATCAAAATAAGTGTCATAATTTGAATAGTTTTCTTTTAATGCTATAAAGAAACCAGAAAAGAATAATTATTTTACAACTAAATTATTCTTTTTTCTTTTTATTATTATATCTAACCATTTGTCATTCTTTACTTTTTTTTTTTTTCATAGTTCTATCATTTCTACGTTAAAAATTTAAATTCCTTTGAATGTTTTGTGAAATATATTTTATAATTTTAGGTACTATATACGTAAAAAAAAAATTCTTGAATATAATAAGTTAGCTATAAAACAGATATTTAGATTTCAGAAAAAAGTCAACATATCAGAAAGAGTCACTTAGCATACCGCATTTCTATTTTTACCATAATATATATATGTCTACTACTGCTGTTTACTTATACACGTCAAAAAGACTTTTTATTTATTCGAAGCAACGATCCTTTTTTTTGTTACGCTCCGATTTCAGCTGCAATGAAATCTATTGTTTGTCTCAATAATACATATTACTCTCTTCACAAACAATTTTGTGGCATAAGTAGAATAAAAAGTAAGATGATTGTTCTAGTTAAACGCACGCTAAAAATAACGCTGAAATAACCGATAAAAATAATACAAGATAGAAATTTTTTAAAAAATAGCAAGCTTTTTGAAAGAAAAAAGTTGTATAAAATATCAAAGGAAAACTTTCCTCTGAAATAGCTCAGCTTACTGTAAAGTATGGTTAGCTGACGTACCAAGCGGAACGGCAATACTGAAAAGTGATTTCATTTCGAAACTCTAAAAATCTCCGTTATTAATGGAAATAAAGCAACAATAATTATCATTTTGTCCGGAATATTTTAAATTTTGAATAAAAGAATTAGTTTATTATTAATTTTTTTCCTTCAAAAATTTCATGTCTTAAAGTTATTTTCGTGTACCAAGGAGACTGAAAACATTATAACTCGATCAAAACTTGGAACACATTTGCAAATAGAAAATTTTTTATGAAAGTTGTGACGTTGTAACGGGTGCATCTGTTAATGATGTAGTATGCTTAAATTTTAGGAATATTATAAATACGAGTCATTTTTCACTTAACACGTAAATATCAAAAACCATTTAGCATTATATTATAGAAGACGGAACATGGAACACATTTAATACCACAAAAATGATACTGATTCAGATAGAAATTAGTCGTATTATAAAACACTCTGCTCTCTAAAAGATAGCAAAGTCAGGATATAAAATTAATGCTCGAGTGTTTTGTTATCTGACAAAGTGTTCCATTTTATGGTTCTGTTCTTTAACATTACGCGAAGATAATTTTACTACTGTTGGCCTAAATACCTAACAAAGGTAAGTTAACAGATTAAATATTACACTTATGAAAAAAATGGTGCCTAAAAAGATGTTTGTTATTTAAAAAAAGGGGGGGATTCCCTAAATCTGAGGAATGACTATTATAATTTTAAGAATTCTTTGACTTGAAACATGAAAATGATTTCTTCCTTTGCTTGTCTGAAAAATCAGGGAGTCAAAAAATCGAACAATGACCCGACAATCTATTTCCTCCTCTCAATAAGAAATAGGGTTGTATCTGCCTTTGACGACACATCACCCGCTAACCTTTGCTCACCTGCAGCAACAGGTAACGTGTGTGCGTTTGACCTTAGCACCTCCCATGGCTAATTAGGAACAGATGTGTTGTTTTAACCTCCGCTTTGAATAGTTATGTTACTGCCGAGATGTTACCATCAATTAATTACGTCAATGGCCTTCGCTCCATTTACTTATAGGATATGCTTATTTACTTATGATTCCTATATCCGTTTTTTGCTTATTTTTTCCCTTTGTTTGAATAATAAGAAACGCAGAATTCAAAAAGCACATTTTTTTTTTTACTTATTTGAATCATTATTTTTAATAGTAATTAAATCATTTAAAATATTTACTATTTAAATTAAATAATAATTATTTTTAAAATTACAATTATCATTGTAACAATTGTTTTAGAAGAATTATATTTTTAATTATTCGTTATTTATATTAAATGGTAATTATTTTTAAAATTATAATTCTCATCTTCATAATATTTTTAAATAATTATTTTTATTTTTATTTATTTAAATTACATATTTATTATTTTTAAAATAATAATTATTCTCTTTATAAATAATAATTATTTTTTAAAGGTAACTGTGCCACCTTCGATAAGAAAAAATGATCTCATTTTATGCCAAGTTTAAGAAATCATCACTTTTTAAAATAAAAAGCAATGGAAATATTATTTTGTCATTGAGATATCTGTCTATGTAAAGAAAATTATATTTGTAAACATAACCACATATAAACAATTAATAATCAGTAACTGTATTTACATTTGTAGGTTCAACTAAAGAATTGTAATGAATTGATAAATATATGTAAGCCAAGCCAAATTGAATATATGAGAGGCTGGAAAAACCAGAAGTAATGATTTGGTAGTGAAGTTATCGGTGATTAATTGTTACATAGGAATCCACATAGATTATAAATTGAACAAAGTTTCTCGTAATGAGTAAGAGCTAAGGAAACCTCTCGAATCCATAGTCATTTCAAGTTTACTCACTCGTATCCCGAGTACTCTGGTAAAATTGATTTTTAATAACACGATCTTTAATGTTAGATAACAACACGTTTGCATACACGTTGAGGTAGGACAGACAAAGAGAGAACATATTCATGATTTAAATATTAATAAATTGATAAGGGTCATCCCCTGTCTCTTCATTATTCGACAGTTATATTTGTGTGTTCTTAGACTTTAATTTGTTAATTATTTAGCAGGTGAAAAATTGCTTCGGAAACGAATAACAGGAAGACGTCACATGCCTCGTAAATCAGTTGTGTTTTTTCATATATTTTAAAGTTATTTTTATTTAAAAACATTTATTCTCTGTGGAAGCAATTTGTTTGGCATCATTATTCACGTACTTAGGATACTTTTGGCGTTGTTGAATTTTTTTCAGGAACTTTGCCTCTCTTCTTTAAAAATAAAATGTTACGCTTAATTTCGGGAAGCCTTTTGTTGTGCGTAATCCTTCTTTTCCAGTAGGGTATAAATACGAATGCTTTAATACCTGTTCAGGAAATCACTCGTCAGCATACACAATCAGAAAGCTTACGGTATAGGAACGATGTCGACTTCCTAGAGTAAAGTAATGCCGTGCGTTGGATAACGTAACTAATATTTTTTACAAGCTATTATCTAACTTGTTAATATGTATGCATGTCTTTCCAGTTAAAAATTTGTATTTGAATTTTAACCCATTTTCTCTCCTCTGATTGAGCTAAGTCTTGCAACTCCGATGACAATGCAATATTATGGTATGTCAAGCAGCGACAGTTGCAGTTGGGGAGGCTTGGCGGCCTGGGTTTTGCACTTATCAACGTCTTTGAAATTCTGCACACACGTATAGCTCACGAAATTTCTTTTTTTAGTTTTAAATTTTCAGTCTAAAAAGAATTAAATAATTATAAGTAAAAAAAATGTAATCAAGTTTTCATGTAATGATGGATTAAAAGGTATAAAAATAATTTTTTTAAATGTAAAATAATACATAATATATAATAGCTTGAAAGGTTAAAACTTCTTTTTATCTCGTATGTGAGTAGCTACAGCATTCAGTAATTTTCATTATTCATTAATAATTACCTAGGAAGTTTAGTTAAACACCTCAAACTTTTATAAATTACATATTCATTACATATTAAAATAGTTTTATATCTTTTCGTCCATCTTTAAATAAAAGCTTAGTTATTTTTTTTACTTGTGTTTATTATTTAAAGAATTTCGAAATAGTAATTTATCATTTTTCTTATGCAACATTGCCAATTCATTTTAAAGTTCAATATCGTTATGTAGAGTTAACGTTCCTAGAAATCCGGTTGTAGGATCACAAATTAATTGCTCCCAAGACTCTATCAATTTTTCACAGCGTGATAATTTTTGCATGACCTTTCTTGGATGGGAATGGGTCACGGAGACAAAATTGAGTTGTAATACACAGCAGGGGGAACGGCTTAGTGATGTTTATTATGCAAATGATGCTCATTAAACAGTAGCGGAAACGAATTAATTCTTTTCCTTTGGGCAATCTAAATTAATTAATGCTTTTACATGTTGGGATCTTTAAGTTTGATTTCTACTTCATCAATGTCTCATTATAACTGCACATTAGGATATTGGCGAAAGAAATATACTTTGAAATCATGCGTATCAAATACAAGATTCGTGATTCTTGTACGTTTCTAAATCAAATAGTGGAGTATTTTTTATAATGACGAACTATGACTAAAAACAGGTTTCGAAACCTCTTAGCAAATACAGAATAAGGAAGTCAAGTAATTATGAGAGCTCATTTATATCGACAGTAAGTGAAGCTGTTACTAATTCGTTACTAACGAAAGATATTTGCTATGTTTATATAAATATTTACATAGAAGTAATGAGTGGAGAGCATCTTATATATAAGAGATCGTAATATTTTTGTGAGAAAATCCTATCTTACTTCTGATATTGCTCAATCAAAGTTTATTGGGGCAGTATTCAATTTTCTATCTCAGCTACATCGAAAGGAATATTCGCAGCTCCCCACATTAGATGATAACATATCCAAGTTTTAAATATTTTTTTATGAAGAAATTCAAGTGTGTTATGTTAGTTCCTTCAAAATGCCCTCAACAATTCTTTTAAAACATTAGTTAACCCAACATCTTAGTTATTTGAAATAGAAATTTATAGTTTTAGAAGCGCAAACCTCAATGGATAACGGTGATTCTTTGGACCAAAGTGTCCTTAAATCCCGTATCTATGAAGAAACATTGTAAATGATAGAGCTTTGATGACTGTGATGAGTTTTCCGAGTGGAAGAATTGTTATTGGTTAGAAATTTGGTTGCGACTGGCCTATGGAGACGGAGACAAAGGAAGGGAGAGGGAAAATTCTTAATGAAAGTATTTGATTTAGTTTCGGGTAGTTGGTTGTCAATGATTGTCCAATATGCGATTCTGGTAAATTTTAAGAGTTGAAGTTTTCGGTTGCAAAGTATTGTTACACTGATTCTATTTTTCTTCTTAATGAAGTTAGTTTCATTGAGTAATTGGAGAACAATTGAAGAGTTTATTTCGAAAATAAGAACTGATGATAGAGATAATGAAGTATTTTTCAAGATAGACATTTTCCTCTTGATATTTATACATTAGAAAATATACATTAAATTCTTTTAACTCACAAATGTGCCGAATTGTATAAGTGATTCTAAAGCGAGAATCTCTCAAGATAAAGTTCACACTTGAAAATGAATCTTCTGTCATAATAATCACTATTCTCCCTATGTAAAGAGGGAAAATTTATATTATAATAAGCTGCAATATCATAATGTAGAATTCCGGAGAAGGAATATAGTTATCATATCAAAAACGGTAACTATTTATAAGAAATTCTATTACACTTAAAGGCAATCTTATAATGCACACAATTTTAAAGAATTTTTTTATTATCCAGTAATATGCCTCAGTTTTTCTTTATATTATGACAAAAAGCTCTTAAAATATATTAGTATAACCGTTTCTTATCATCTCTTTACAGAATCATGGGCCGAAAACTATTTTTATCCGTCATTGTTCTCTCTGCTATCCTTTTGGTTGAAGCCTCCGAAAAATCCCCTTCAGCCAATGAAACATCTACTAAAGAGATAGCAATAAACAGAAAAGAACGTCTTAATGTCCTCAGCAATCTTGGTGGTGGTCTCTTAGGAATGTTTGGAGGTGGCAGCGGCAGTCAAAGCAGTGGTTCAGGGGCATCAGGTGGTACAGGCTCAGCTTTGAGCATCCAACAAGGCCTGAAGGGTTTGCAAAGTATCCAGAAGTTCATATCCAGGCTTCAGAATGTCATGGGCCATCCATTCTCCTTTAGGGGAGTGTCTGACACCATGGCAACCATGACAGGTCTTTTAGCAGCTGTAGGAGGTGGATATTTGACCTACGTCAGCATGGTGGCACTCTTTGGAAGCATGCTGGATCCACAAAATACCGCCTACCAACATGCTTACTCGGCACCACCTCACCATTATGCACCACCTCAGCACATCAACGTGAATGGAATTCCAGCTTCCCAGGGTTACAACAGGAGACAATCCTCCGACAGCAGTGGATTGTATTTTGGGTCCCACGACATCGGCAAGATGTTCCGATCGGTGACCAACTTCAACTACCCCGAAGCCTCCTTCAAGCTACTGAGGATTAAGGATGAATCTTGTAAGCAGAGAGCTGTTTGTGAATTTGAGAAGTTTCTTGCCAAGAAAGGTGTAGCATCGGTGATTCTTAAAGGCGTGAGGTGAGTCGAAGTCGTTGTCACTTCATCGTAAAAAGCTTTATGCAACAGTGCAATAAGTATTAAATAACAGAGTTTTGTTATAATTGATAGTGTGTATGATTTTAAGTATTCATTAATATATAATTCTTAGTTCACGGCTCAACGTACAGTCAATATTATTTATGATTAGCAATAAAACATGAAAAATAAAGGATATTGATTGTATTTTTAGATAATTCAAACATCTAAATATCAACTTAAAAAATTAAGTGTTATAATCTTTCAAATAATGATGAAAGAAATCTTTAAAAGTTATATGACCATTAAAATATTACGTAAGTAAAAAGAATGTTCTTCTCTTAACATAGATAAAAGAGAAATTGCTTGAAAAGTTCTTAAGACAAATATTTCAATGATAAATTTATTCTGTTGTAAAGTGTATTACAACTTTTTTTTTCATTGAACATGTTCAGAATCAAATTAATTTATTTAAAGTCTCTTTGATCATTTAAACGATTTTATCCAGATATCTTATTATTTGAATATTTCCCATTCCAAGACCAGCAAAATTCCCATTTTATTTTAGAATCATTATTATAATTTCTGGCATCAAATGTCTTTTAAAAGTTTTGATTTTTTTTTAAATTCTACATTTCATATGATATACATATTGTCGTATTAATTATTTTTTCTCTTTGTTTCTTATAACGTGTGACTTTGTTGCATATTGTTAGGCCGTTGATCGCTTTTTAAATGTAGGAAAATTCTACGCCATTAAAAAATAGGTCCCTTCTGAATGAATCCTACTACTGATACCAAATGTTACGTGATTGATCGTGCTTCAAATGGTGGAAAAGTCCACGCAATTAAAAAGTAATCTCTTCCCGAATAAATCCAAATTTTATTCCTATAATCTCTTGCAAATACTCTATACTTTTTTTTTTTTTTAACAGAAAGCAATTAACACACTCGCATGAAATATATGATAACACTAATTCAAAGTTCGAACAATCACTGGGCACAATATTTAAAAGCAGAATATTTTATTAGTACAAATCGTCTATATACGTTAACATAATTATCTGATTCACACACTGGCTCAAAGACTCTTGAAAAGTCTTCTAGATCCTTCCTTTCACCCCAGAGTCTTCCCCTTTCATGTAGGTTTGTCACCGAGTTTGCCACCCAAATGTATCACCAAGGTCACCCATATATCTAGATATATTTTCACACTGCCTGTAAAGTGGTGTTTCCGGAAACAATAGTTGTTCTTCGGTGAAGACAACAATATCAAAAATTTCTTCTTAACAATTTTGTAAAACGAATAAATAATACTCTTAGATAAAAAAAAGTTAAAGACTCTTTAATGGCATTCAGAATTTTATTCCATTTGAGGATTTTTAAGTAAATGTATTTTCACCATAAAATATTCTTATTTCAAATTTACACATTATTGTACTTATTTGTATTCTTATATAAGCTTTATTCATGTATTTTGATTCACCACATTCTTTTTTAGCAAAAAAATAAGTGGAATGGAGAAATACTTAGACGCTGCATATCGAGGATTGGCAAATGAAGATTGCGCCTACGCTTTCTCTGCGTGTCCTTATACTCTCGGCCAAATATTGCTCAAGAGCGTCGGTCTCAGCTAGAACCTTTTAGATAAAGGGAAAGAAATTCCTATTTTTTTATAGTAGGAGAAAACTGTGATTATCTTCTCCGGGCGAGATCATATATGTGGATTTATTTCCCATTCGCTCATACTGTGATGAATACATTGCGTAATGGAATATGCTTTTTACATCGGTAATTTCTTATAACAGAAAACGATTGTTTAGGATAAGTGATTTTTATTATATAAATTCCTTACCCTTTTACATAACAGTGGTATATAAGAAAAAATTTTCAAGAATTTTATTTTTATAAATCTATTTATGTTTCATTATGTAATGCTCAGGTTATTTTTCATTTCTTTTAAATGATAAAAACTGTAACTGTTTCAAAATAGCTAGAACATTTTGAAATACTGATAAATGATATGTTAAGGAATTTTGTTCTAAAACTATCGCAGAACGCTATTAGAATAGTTATTCTAAATTATAATTATACTAAATGAACAAAAAATAGCATGCAACTGTGTTCTGTCTGCTAGCGTAAAGATATAAGCTACGCAATCCTAATTATTAATATTACTAGCTTATAGTTTTGATTCTTAATAAAATTTGCTTTTATAAGCCAATTATTAAAAATCTTTGCTGCATTTAAATAATGGAAAAAATTATGAATAAAAATTTCATACCACTTTAAAAGAGAAAATATAAATAAATGTGGTAATGATATGATTTTCAGAATCATGTTTGCTAGTACGTTTCTCAGAAAAATCACTTCCCTTCATATTTATTACATCTGCGCACATTTTTGGCCATTCTAAACGTACTCTCTGCAGTGACTTTTATTGTTGTAGCTATATTTATATTTAATAATAATTTTTTAATATATAACGAATAAGGGCTAGCTGGTTTAGTCATGTTTTTTTTGTGTTATATTATTACATTTTATTATAAGAGTTTTTACATCAAAGTTTATATATTTATATATGTGTATATGTCTTTATATACGTGCATGATTTTGTAAATAAATACATTCAAAATAAAATGATTCCCAGTTGTGTGTTTTTTTTAATTATAATAAAAATTTAAAATTTATATCTAGGTTAACTTTTTGCAATTGCACCAACATCAAATTCTGCTCTATTTGTACTAGTAAACACATTGAAAGCTAATTTAAAGAGTTTAATTTCTATGTTTGTTTTCATAGTTATTAAAATGATTTTGGAATAGTTATTGTTATTTACTACAGGAATTTTATTTATTTTTAATACATTTAATTCTTAATGGAAACTATCGAAACATCCCAATGAATACTTTGCAATTGTTTATTTAATTTAAAAATGTTTACTTTTTCAAAGTTAGAGGGCTTGTAAAATATTTATAGATTATTCATACCATGAATAAGCAGTTGTTGTTTCATAATCGATTTACACTATTTGACAAATATTATTTATAGGTCTTATAGTATGTTTAAAAATTTATAAATTTAAAATAGTACCTATTAAAAAGGAATTTGTATGCTTTTTTATTCAAAACTTTTAAATGTGCTATAAATTTGTAAAAACAATTCTTTTGCTATTGTGGAACACTTTTCAACTATAATTTATCTGCGACATCACTTAAATTAAAATTGCGTCAATTGCCGGTGCAAAGAATACGTACTTTCCAGTAAAGTTGACCTTCAAACAAAATAAAAGTCTCCTTGAGTATAAAATACCTTATTATAATAGTGTCTTTAAAAAGTTTAATTGGGTAACTAAACAATAAATAGGTAAAAACTTTTATTTCCACAATTAAAAATAGAAGATTGAAGAATTATTTTCAAAGAAGAGTCATAACACCATAGAAGGCAATAATCTCTCTCTCTCTCTCTCTCTCTCTGTATATATATATATATATATATATATATATATATATATATATATATGCACAATTAGAAACAATGAGACCTCCAATCTTTTGGTAGCAAAATATAGAAGCGCCCTATCTGGAATGCTTTTCTTTATTATTATGGATTGGAAAATGAGACAGACTTTAAAACATCAAATAACAGGAATATGTTGGGATATCAATTCCGCATTGGAAGACATTGACTTTGCTGATATTGTCTAATTGTAAAAAGATTTTGCTGGCATGAAGTAAAATACAGAGAGACTGTCGGATACGAGTGTACTCGTATATATGTGTGTGTAAAGATTTCACTTAAAAATAATTTAATTTCCTAATTTTTTCCTATTTTTGAACTAAAAGTAAAGAGTTTATTCTTGTTTCGTGATACCATTCAAATTTATCCTTTAATTTATGCAATCACACGCTCGTAAAATCTGACAAATCACCTTTTCCCATGGTCGCAGCCTGAGGGGATAATCCCGACTGGGCTTTTCGTCTCCAGCAGAAGTCGCTCAAGATCCTTTCATCCAATACCACCTTATTACCACAGGATCTAAAGAAAATCCCTCCATATAAAATCGAAGCAACGCAAATTTCGCTCTCTTTCGTTTTAGTCTTGAAAGATTAAAACGCACTGATCTTCTTAAAAATGTATGTGAATGCCCTATCTCTCATTCAAAAAGAATAAATATACTTGAAGTGGAATGGAAATGGTGTTTTTATTATTCTAGCTATGAATTCTAATGCCCTTTTTATTCATCTACTACATCTCCACCCCATATATATATACAAACGGGGATTTCTTTTCTTCATACGCTTTAAAGTGTATCCGTGTAAATGAATGGAGTTCTATAATGGAATGATAAAAATAATATTGAACGATAGTATTCTCTCGATGATCCGGCAGATATCAGACCAGGGCGCCGCCGGATTATCGAAATCCCAGGATTACTGGAAAAACCACTCATCACGCGCAGAAAAATATATGCATTATTGTATAACATTTAGTACACTCAAACAAAGTAACACACGAAATAATTCAAACTACAAAAATATATATGCTGCTTTATATAGACAGCCTACATTATTCCATTGAAGTAGAAGATTGAAAATAATTTTTTGTGATTTGTCAGTCAGTACAAAATGCCGGATTATCAGCCGACCGGAAAAGTAAAGCGCCGGATTATAGACGGAGTACTGTATTCTTTAAGGTCGAATGCTTTTTCTTAAAAGGGAAAAAAGTAAATGTTCCATATAATCATAAGTAGACAGCGATACATTTAAGAGTTTCAAGAGAATTGTCACTATCCAAATTTAATATCTGCAACCGATACCATTTATGCTTAACAATCTCTTGATTCAATAATGATAATGTCTTCAAGGACAACAAATTTTATAATATACTAGCTGCTATGCCCGTTATTAACTAGGGTGAAATAAAAAATATAACAATCCAACGCGATGTATAAAACGTTTTCAATGAGGACCAACTTTTAAATTATATTTTCATTAAATATAAGAGAAACGCAAGCGACTGTTAGAATTGCTCTGTTTTTTAAAAAGAAGGCAAAATATTCATCCACAAGAATACTATTTAATTTTGATCCCTAGATTTTTGGATAAAAGAATTTCCAAATTTTTTAAAATTTCAAAATTTAAAATTTCAGTACTATTTTCAAAAATTCATCGAATATTGGCTAGTTAATTTATATCACTCAGATGATGCAAGAATAGTATTTATGCAAATCTTCGTTCAGGAGTTACCTCTCAAAGTATACAAAAATATGGCTTGAACGTTATAAGAAAAATCTTAAAAGCATGGTAGAAAATTATGAAAAAAAAAATAATAATTATGAATTTCAAGAAAACAAATTAAGAAAAGAAAAGTTTTCAAGTAAAGCGATACTGCTACTATCTGTTGGTGGTGAACAAAGGTGAAAAAGAAGGTTTTCGACAAGATTCACCAAAAAATAAATTTGAAAAATGTTTTTTGGGGGAATATCTTCATGACACCTTCTAAACATCAACGAAGGTCCGTGAAAAAATTAGAATCGATACGACTAATGGTTTGGATTTGTATAACGGAAAAACTAACAAACAAATATTCAAGTTTATAAATAAAATAAGTAAAATGGCGCTTGGGAAAAAGTTTTAATTCTCCAAATAAACAGTTAAACTAGTCTCATTGCTTACATATTTCAAAATACCGCTTGCGAGGTTACTGTGATATACAGAGACCCACGATAATAACCGTGGCTGATTTTTGATACACACACACAAACTATATACGTGCAGAATATTAGATAGCTCATTTGCTCTTTATTAACAATTAACATCGATAAAATTTTTTTACAAATGTAGCCTACACGAATGACAAGATATCAACAAAGTATTTTTATTTTTAACACAACATATTTTTTCTTGTACTGAATTAGAAACATAATAGCAAATTTAGAATGTTCGTCATTTTCCCTTCTTTTTTTGTAGTGCTATTGGCATTTATGTTTCTTTAAAAATATTCGGCATTTTCCTGTAAAAAATGGTTAATAATTGAAATTATTCTAGTGATGAATTGTGTAGCTCCAGAAGAGTCTATGCAATAAAACAGAATTTTATAATTATATACTTCTAGCTGAGGTTCTCAGTCCGTGAACTACTGAACGCTAGTGTTGCGTGATGTCCTTTTAAATGTTCCTCCAAAAATCAAATATTCAATCAAAAAATGGTTGCTAAAGAAAAATCAATGCAGTGTGAAGTAATTTCTTATGGGTTTGTAATCATCCAATGCTAAGGACAATTCAGCTTCTCAGATGCACATGCAATATTGTAAATTTTACCCTTTGGCTTACGTGACCTACTGGCAGCCGGCCGCGTCCATTGTTAATTTGCCGGCTGTGGGACTGAGAACCTGTAGCTCCTTTTTTTCTTCTTTCCGTCAACAGATGGCGATATGTTATAGACCACTGGAAAGTTGAGATTAGATCTATTAAAGAGTGTGTGCAATATTCGATTTATCTCAATAGATTGCGGGTTACAAGCAATTTGTTTGGGGATTTCTCCTACGTAGTAATAAAAATAGCGTATCGTAAGAAAAACCTCCCCGAGAAAGAATTTAGGTCCTTTTTCTTATAATTCTAATTTTCTTCAAATTTATTTGCTTACAATTTAATAGTAAATACAGGATCGTCAATGGGGGGGGGATATTAGTAAGCCAATGGGTTAATACATACATAATTGCTAGGAAAAATGATTCATATATTAGTCAGAGTAGTCTTGAAAAATTTAACAAATTACGTCACAATGGTTGTCGGGGAGAAAGGTGTATTCGGAATTATTTTGGATTTTCTTGAATATGATCCAGGCCCAGAAACTTGGATTTAGCAGGGGAAAAAAAAAAAAAAAAAAAAAAAAGCTTATAAATACGTTTTTATTATTTTTCACATCATATTTTTGTAAGTTACGATTTTTAATGATGATTAATATTAAAACTAAGAAACTCGAGAACCCGGAAAATTTAGACAGGGAGAGACGAGTGGTTTTACCATTTAATTCGTACCCATATAGCGGAAATATGCAAATATCACCATGCTTATGTACTGAATTAAATTTGAGAATTTTTCCAAGTATTGTAACCTTTAGTTATTTTTAAATAAATATATTTGCATCAATCAATACCGGCATTTTATTCCTTTACAAAAATAACACTTTGAAGTGGGGGGGGGGAAGGATCAAACCCACACCCGTAATTCAAACGCAACACAATTCTCGTATATACCCCTCTACTATAAGAGAGTTATTTTTGCGCGAGATGTCCTTTTCCTTCGTTATACCTTCAATTTCCCACACAAAAAGGATTGCCATTACCTACTTCAATGATTACGTTGTGTCGCAACTGTTTCCATGCCAAAGAAATGTCAGAATATAGTGTTCTTTCTGTGTGTTCGAACATAGTGTTGAGATCCAAGGGCTGATTGGAATGCTGTTTAACTTTTGTTACAAAATGTTGTAACAAGTTTTATAACATTTGTTTTTGTAATCCATGAATAATTTCAATATATTTGTAGCAACCTTTTCACTAGGATTAGGATAACGAAAGCTTACGTTAGTTTTAGTGCGTTGTTACACAGACGTAGCAGTAAAGTCTTTGTCATATTAAAAACATGAAGTTTTCTTCCATCTTAATTATTTTTGGAAAAAGTTAATATTTTATATAGAAAAGTTTGGGATGAAATAAGTAGAATTCATATTAGTTTAAGTGAATTAAGATGTTAACATGAGCAACAAAAATATTTCGAAGTAATGATTCAATCTCTAGAATTAATACTGTGAGGGGTAAAGTTAGGATAAGTTTTGCTATTATTATAGAAAGGTCCCATTTGAATTATGAATTTTCCTAAAAAAGATCCCCTCTCTCCATACAACTAACATTTTATTTATCTTACCAGAATATTATATATTAAGTTAAATGTATTTTGTATGTTATTATAATTTTTATGTATCATTATAGTTAAAAACAGGTACATCCGCATATGAAAATAAATCTGCTTTCCAGCCCTTGAGCGCAAGAAATTTTACACATGCACTGTTTTTAAAACACGCAAACAAAATGCTGAGGTAATGCATATTGAAAGAATATAAAGATTCTTTCAAATTATTCAATGAGATAGTTTATTGAAAAAATAAATTACTGGTGTAAGAACAAATTTCAAGAATAGTGGCCATTAATGTTTGCTTTAATATTTGATTATAATTTCAAAAAAGAAAACAGCAGTATAAAAACGAATCCTATTTTTTTTTCATAGCATTAAAAAGAAATTAATATTTTTAAAGTTAACATAATTTGGAAAGAGAGTTAAATGTTAGTTTCATAGAACATTTTTAAAATATCAAAGTAACAATGAGTTTAAAGGTAACAAAATTTTAAAGTTTAAATTTTACAGTTTTGAAGTTTCTTGTTCTTATAATTATTCTGCTTCAGTTTTATTCCATTCATTTAAACATTTATCTAAATATATCAAAATACCTTATAACTCAAAATATTAAATGTAAAAAAAAAAAAAAAAAAAATCGAGTGTATGGAATTGAAAATTGCTAAATGTTACTGTAACAAGTTCCTAAAACTTTTTCATGGATTTGTCTTTATTTCTTAATTATTTATGTTGCTTATTTCAAACAGTGAGAAATTCCAATACATATTAAATGAAATACAATCGAAACTGCATTTTACAATCAAATTTTATTACACAGAAAAAAAAAGGAAACACTTCAAATACAGAAAAATTAACTTTTTAAAATAACCTTAGAAATCCTGATTTAACATTTATTATTCCAAAAACTTATAGTTTCCAAGTCCAAACTGTTTGTTACTTGTTTCTTTTGATTCCACAGAAACAAAGCGTTTCAGAATATGGGGAGAAAAAACTCAAATATATATATCCAAATTATTTCAAATTAATAATTCTACATAGAAGAGAGCCCAAGAGGGGCATATGAGAAAAACTTTCCCCCCAATATCTGATGGAGGATCAGATATTTTTTCTTCAAGATTTAATTAGTCGTTTCGCATTCGCTAATGTTCGTTACTCTGATGTAATAAAATAAACGTATTAAAATATATCTACATTAAGCACATTTAAAAACATAAAGACAACTACAGAAATAACTATAGGCTAGTTTTTATATAAATTTTATTTGGGAATAAAGGTATATGTTATGCTTTCTTTTTTAAAATACCAATGATCAAAGGAGAATATTGGATGCTGAATTTTAAGATATTTCTCAAATTCTACAGATTAATTTTGCTGTTTATTACACTTTGGATTCTTTGGAATCGCTTGTATTATGGTTACCAGCATAGGATTCATGAGATGTTGAATATCAAATTTCTGTCAACCTTTTCTTGACTGGCTCAAAATAAATGAGGGAAATTTTGATAAATTTGACCAAACAGTCAAGATGCTTTACAATGCATCAATCGTTTATTTAAATTCAGCATTCTACAAACAGTCATTGAAGATTTAAATCATCACTGGGTACTATCGACTAAATGGTAAGGTTTAAAAAATTATTTTACAAGTGCTTATAAATTTTTAAAAAAATATTTTGAATTTTTAATCGTTTATATTAGTATTACACCGTATATAGCTTTTCCAAAAATTTCTTCATTATAAATCAAGTCTCTCTTAGCGTGATATTTCTACCCAACCATTTATATCTGCAATATCATCCTTTATTTTATTAGGAGAAAAATAAATCCTATTTCTTATTATGAAGGAAAAAATAATACTTTTGAATCGGCTTTCTTTTTTCCATTCATTTAATTTTTTTTTTCAAAATCTGTAGATAACAAAACAAAATTAAAATAATCAAATAAATTTGATAGTATTAGGGATTTGTGCTTCCATATGTTAAAAAATAGCATTACAGTATACATTAAATCTGGATCATATTCTCTCGTAGATAATTGAGTAGAAAATTTGTAATATCTAAAATTGAACATTTTTATCGAATTAACTTTTGTCGTGCTGCCATCTATGAAAGCTAAAAATTATTTTTTTGAAAAATAATTCATTGTAAAGTTCAGTAATTGAGATGCATTAACGAAAATATCAGAAAATATTATGCTTAAAATATATGAATACGTTTATTTAACCAATTGTTAGGAGAAATACACTTCACTTATTCGTTTCATTTTTTCTACGAATTTCTATCACGATTAGATTGTATTAATCCTTCCAACATCTTATTAAATTATCTATAATGATATGAAAAAATACTGATTAAAAATTCCTGGTACATAATTTCCACATAGTATTAGGCCGTAATCTAATTAGCTTTATGGATTATATGATCCTGATTCTTATTATTAATATTTGTTGCAAATTAAACATTCTTATCAAATATACATTAATAAAATTGCTAAGTGTATTTTATACTTTTAAATTATTTTTTCCACATTTAGCTTGATTTTATTTTTCATGCAAAGAATAGAAGTTTATTATACTTATAACTATTTGGAAGATTAGATAAAATTGCTGAAAGCAGATATAATATAAATAATAATTGATCGAGAAATTTATTCAAAAATTATAATAGAAATCTTATCAATCAGAATCCAAAATTATAATATACTTTAAGATTATGAGATGTCAAAGATAAACTTACAAAAAAAAGTTAAAATATTTAATTTAACTGCAACAAAATGATAATTCTAATTATAACAGTTTTTGCAATGCTAGTATTACGTTTTCTTAAATTTCACGAGTTAAAGAAAGTTATTAAATTAGAAACATTTAAAAAAATAGTAAAAAAAATTTTTTTTTTCCATTTAAATCATAAAATTTATAAAGAAAATTTTGATAACGCTTGCCTATATGTTTAAATGACAGAGCAAGGGTCTTATTTTTTTTAAAAAAATATTTATCCTCTCTCCTCATATTACGAATTGCTTTTAACACCAGTGAAATTTTGATAGTGCTGCCATCTACAATTATAAATAATGCTTAAATTGTAAGCTTATATCAGAAACTTTTTTTTTTTTTTTTCAGAAGTATCTCCAAAGTACAAGCATGCAGTATTTATTTATTTATTTATTATTATTATTATTCTGAATATGTTTTTAAAATAGTAAAAATCTGATCTTTGGGGTGAAATTTTAGGAAGAAAAACATAAATTCTTTCAAATTCATAGAAAGCAAAGTTGTCTTAACGAATAAGCAATATGCAGTGGCTCGCAAAATTGAGTGTACAACACTTATTTTACACCTTTTGAAAGTGTGAAAAAACATAATTATATATTTATATAAGTTTAATAACTTTAAGAACAATAAAATTTATAGTAAAAAGGGATAACTCAATTATACGTTAAAATTGCAGATTTCCAAGTCAAAAAACTGATTATATACTAAGTATAATAAATTATTGAAATTCACTTTTCTAATACATAAATTAAAAAATTTTGAAATATAAATTGATAATTTGTAAATTAATATTTTTAATAAAGATTTATTAATTTGTTGCTCATCATGCTTTTGAACAGAATTTTCGAACCGATATATAACCACAAATTATATCTCACCGATACCACAAATTATCAAATTATATTTATAAGCACTTAATTTTACATTATTCTTTTGTACATCCAAGTATTTTATTTTATCAGTGACTTCGTCAATAAACAATTATTTTCCCGCTTCTTTGCAGACAAATAACCCCGTATAAGAACCAAACCACTTCTATGTTCTACAGTGAGAATGATGCTTGGAAGAAGTAGCTCAGAGTTAGGATTCTGTCAAACAAAAATCATTGACCACAATTTCTAAAAACGTTTAATTAAATTTAATCTTTGAAAATCGCGCTATTTCCGAATTACTGAGATGTTGGAATAATATTTTTAGCAATTGTAATCCTTTGTTCCTTATTTCCTTTGAAACAGATTTTTTTTCTCCACGTAACCATTATTATATGCTTTTCGGAGTATTTGTCTAATTGTTTTTACAGAAACACATATTTCTATTGCTGTACAGGTAAATGACGCAATATTTACAGCCCTTACTTAAGGAGGTTTTCTTACATCTTAAATGCTATTGCTCGAAGTGCAGGACTTTCTCTCTCTCTCTTTCACGTTTATTTGCAATTTGCTTCTCATTTTTATACTCCTGTATAATTTTTCACTCATCCGTTAATGTGTTGAGTTTTCTTAGCAATTTTAAGCAGAAATTTACCTGTATCAGACATTAGAATTACAATTTTCCGAATTTTATTTCCTGAACAAATTTTCTCATCTAACACATTTTTTCTCTCCTGGTAATGCAATATTAGTATCTTAAACAACCTATTATACTCAATCATTACTTAAAAATAATGGTCACAAAATAGCAATTTTCATAGGGTGTATACTTAATTTTGTGGTCTCAAGTTTGGAACACACTTGAACTAAAAATTTTGCTAATTAAAATATTATATATTTTTCACTTCTTTAGTCTACTATACTTTGTAATGTGAAATTTGTTTTGCTATAAATATTAAACTTAAGTAAGTATTTAATAATGTTTTTTTTTGCCTTTCCTTTTCTGTACACTCAATTTTGAGAACCACATACTCACACACACAAACACATTATAAATATAAATAATTGAATAATATTTAATTATTAGTATTTTTAAATAAATATAATGAACAGATTAAGAAAATAAAAAATACTTTTCAGAAAATTTATTTTTGACGAAAACACTTAATAGAATTTGGTTATAACATATTTCTATCGCTAAAACTCCTTTTCTGTAGATGGAGCCTAAAGCATTTTCTTTTGAAATGATTTCCAATATTTTTTTTTTCTATTTATTTAGAATCTGTACTGATTCTTAGAAAAATGAAATATTTTTTAACTCTGAAATCTTTAAATGAGTTATTTATATAATCATTTTAAAATACACCGATATAAATTTGTGAATAATATGAGATAATATTCCATATTCTCCAAAGAAAATTTAGTAATGATTACAATCTGCTATATCAAGTAAACAATAATAATAATAATACTACTAATAATAATAAAATTCTCAATTGCGTCCTTTTGTGTGGTAAGTATAATCGATGCCAGCTAACAATAATTACTTTAATATTTTCTTAAATTACACAAGAATATAGGCTTTTTATCTCTTGGTCTAGTTCAATCTTTTGTCGAAAAACATAATTGATTAAAATGTCGTAAACAAGTCTTAGAACGTTCAAACGTAATATATTTGCTTTGTAGAAAATATTCTTAAGAACATACATTTCAGAAAAGATTTATATTTTCCTTCTTTTTTTCGTAGTAGTTATTTGGAAATCAACCATTGCTTCAGGACGTTAAAATATGATATTTCTTCACTTTTGACGTAAGAAAATGCGTCACAAAACGTGAGCGGAAAACACAAACTTCTTTCTCTAATGGGGTGTTGCCCTCTAGCAAGGCGTCAGATAATATCCCCATTCTATTATTAAGTGTTTTACTTTTCTGCTTAGACAGACACACAAACACAATTAACTTTTTTTAACATTTTATTTTACTGGTGAAAAGAATTGTAATTATTTACTTTTACTTTCTCAAAGATATTTTCTTAGAAGATAGCTCATGGTATCTCAAGCGAAAAATGCAAATACTTTAGCAAATACATTCGTTATGAGCTCTAATATAATGTTAAATAATATATTTTACAATGCTATTTATCGTCTATGGGTATAAATTAAAGAAAACAGTTATTTTGCATGAAAAATCTACCGTTGCTAATAATTAATTTTCCGCAATATTTTCCACACGTGGTTTACTTTTCGTTCTTAAATACGAGGCATCTTTTTAAAGTTTCTTATGATTTTTTTTTTATAATAAAGGGAAAGACGGATATATTCTACCTGTAAAATGACTACTTAATAAATGGAGGGTCTTAAGTCGAAACATGAATCCACATTTAGAATGGAAGATCCTAATAAGGAATCCGAACTTTTCAATGAAAAAAATACCTGTGTGGTCTTGGAATGCATACTCATAGCTCTTATATTACCATCTCAAACCATTAAAACTGGTACTTAAACAAATTCCAAACCTCTCATTTCTTAAAAATCGTCCCATTTCTACTTATTTTTAAAATACTTCGGATCTGCTTTTAAACCACGCCTAATAGTAAACAAGGAAGTGTTTGTCTACTTTTTAACTGGAAAAGGCGTAAGTAAAGCATGCGTAAAGAATGCGAATATATTTATAAAAAAAAATTATGTGGCCGCTGTAGCCCTGTGGTCAAGGTCGTGAACTGACAGCCGGCATTATTTCCATTGAGTCTTGGGTTCGAGTCCGGATTCCATTAAAAATACACCGTATAGCGGAGCTGACGTACGTTAAATCTGTTAAGACTAAGTCCTCCCATAGGCTTGGTGTGGAAATTTGGAGAGGGAGGCGCCATTTCAGATGTCATCTCGTGACTTAACCGTGGTTTGAAAGTGCGAGGTCCTTCCGTCCCACGTGTTGTTTCTAGGTTCGGCGTTAATGAATAATTAGTCAATGAATTATAAAAAAATATAATGATTAACCTTAAACTACCGATATACAGAGTTGGATATGAATATTGATATAACATTTTAAATGATTATTCCATGACTTCTAGATGTGAGATCTCGAATGAATCAGATTCAGGAATTTCGTTGCATCTTTAAGAAGTCTTCTCTTAATGTTTTTAAGTAATATGCAACCCCCTCTCATCCTTTCTGCTCTCTATTGAACAATTATTATTTTTTTAAAAAAAGATTGGATGAGAGAATGAAAACAGTTTTTTTTATAATGCTTTTCATGATACAACACTCAGCATTTTTCTGAAAGTTTAAGTTCTTGTTAAAAAATATGATAATTTTGATTTGGAAGAAAGAGAAGACGAACTTCTGGATGAAAATGGACACGATCTCTAACTTCAACCTAAAAAATTTACTGAACATGTAAGGCAGAACAGATACTGGATGTAGTTTGAGTTTAGCAATTAGTGACTGAACTGAAAATGAAACATTTAATTTTCATTAATCTTCTTTTCAATTAAGATTGGTTAAATAAAACCACATCGTGAGCATTACCAATTCTGTTTTCCTTAAATTAATTTTAAAATAATGTAATTCATTGAGTTATTTTTGCTGCCAATTAATCGGTAATATAGAAGTTAAGCTTAAACATTTTTTGGTGAATAATTTCAAACAATTTTTGATGAATGTTTTTCCTAAAAGGTAGAAAATGATTAATTTCTGAAACCTGAAAAAAAAAGGAAATTAAACGAGTTCAAGATCATTTAGAACGAAGTAAGATGATTTTGGAAGAACTCAATGTTCAATCAATCTCAATAACTTTATCTTCGAATGACAAGAAAAAGGGAGTGTTGCTTAATAACCATGGAAATGATTATTACAATCTAGAAAACGAAATCACATCTCTTGCGGATAAAAAGAACTGAAGAACCTAAAAACGTAAACTAGTTCACTGAAGAATTAACGATATTCACACGCTCCTCGTATTTGTTTGTATGGAATCTGAAATCTTAATTTTAATGGAAAAAACAAAATAAAGTGAGGATTCAGTTCAAATTGACAACTATAGCCTCGAGTCAAAAGCAAAGTAGGCGTGAAAAAGGTATTCATTATAGAAACAAAAATCGCTTTCATCTTGTTCAATTAAGATTATAGTAATTTGTCGGCTATGCCACAAGCTCGGAATTTTAAGAGCGGTGTTCCATGAACAACTCTTCTTTTTCGCCCCAAGCGGATTTCCGATCGAGAGAAAAATATATGGAACGGAAAGAAAATCGTTTCTTTTCTTTTAGTTCGAAAACTTTGGGAAGATCTAATAAATATCGTTTTCCAACTGATGCGTATAATGGTATTAATAAAGAACGGAACTATACTATTTTTGATATCCGTTATGTTTAATTATATTGTTCGATAGTATTAATTCGTGTTTTAGATAAGTCGAATCAATTTAGAAGTATTAAAAACATATTTGAGGCCTAGTATTAATCGTTTGCAATCAAAGCGTCTGATAGTATTTATAATAAATATAATTAAACTATTTTAAACACGTTTTCACATCCGTTTAGTTTCAAGATATATATCCGTATGTATTTGTAATAATATTGATTTGATACTAAATCTGGTTTAAATTGATAAGATAAATAATAGCGTTCTCACATTTTAATTATAAATATTATTACTAGAAATAAAATTGGTGGTTCTTTAAAAAAAAACCGAGATAAACTTCGTTCCACGCAACTATCCATCTTTAATTCCAACGCTTCTAGTTCTAAATTAATTCTTTTTCTAAAGATACAAAACAAACTAAAGTACAAAAACAAAACAAATTTTTTGCAGTGAAAAGAATAAAAATAAACGATGATGCCATAAAATCAAATAATTATTCAAATGTTAAGACTAAGGCAAATTAAAAAAAAATTATTAAAATTAATAATTTATGAAAACTATTGGTAAAATTCTTTTCAGAAAATTAAATTCAATAAATACAATAAATTATTAAATTAAATATATCTAAAGGAAATAAAACTGTTGTTTTCCATAAGCTCAGAAGAAAAGAAAAGAAATCTTCATATATTAATCTGTTTTCAACAATCAATGTAGATTTTTGAATGCTGAAATGGAAAAATGTTTCTCTCCGTGTAAAATAAAAGAAAAAATTTCTCTAAATCAGTATAATGAAAATAAAAAAAAATATTGACAATTATGTTTACATCTAATTGTTTACTTTTCTTAATTTTTTTTACTATTTAGTTTTGTGTTCTTTATCCCGTCAATTGGTAAAAAAGCAATTTAAAACTAATTTATCGCATAATTTGGCATGGAAGACATTAAAGTGCGAAAGGCCAATGAATTCGAGTTAGTCGAATGTTTTCTTATGTTAATTCATGCAATTCACTGAATTCAAAAAAGAAAACACCCTTTTTACAAGTAAGAGATTTTTAAAGGTTTATTTTGATTTTATCGAGGCTCTCTCTCTTATTTTTTTTTTTTTATCTAAGCTTCATCCGATGATTAAGAAATATTAGCTTATACGAAAATTTAATTTGTATACTGGCGCTGAGAAACTATTTTTTCACAAAACTTTCAATATTTTTAATTTTTAAATTTTAAAAATGTTTTGATGAAGGTTATGTATTTCTCGCGAATACCTACACATTTTATGTCTCAGATTTTCGAGACCACGAAAAGACTTTATTAAGCACGACACAAAGTTTGGGAGCATCACTTTGGTCGTAAATTAAATATTTTAATTTAATATATACGAGTAAAAATGCATTGCCTTTCAGAATTAATTAGAACATAGTGTAAGAATAAAATTACTGGAAAATAAAATAATAATTATTTGTTGGTGACTAACTGACTAGCGACTAATATCACTGTAGCTAAAATGTTTCACTTCTAGAATATATTAAAGTTACTTCAGTACAATAAATTCTAATTCTTTTCTAGTCAAAAGTGAGTACTTTTGCTCAAAAGGTTTTCATTTTTAACGAAGATGCAAATTTTTACTTCAAAGTAGAAGTGTTTTATGTATTATATTCTGTCCAGTAACGAAAGAATTCTTGCATTATTTAACGAATAATAGGAGTTATATATAAGACTTAGTGCGAATATGAGGAAAATTTTGGTAACTTCTTATTCTTCGGTGACAACGATCACGTATATACGTGTAGATTCAAATGCTCTTTCATATTTCTTTTACAGGAGTTAGGAACCATTTTAAATCCTGCATTAATTTTAATTAGAGTACATGTAATAAGTATAAGCTCGCATTTTTTTGATCCACATTTAAACTGATAAAATCACATTCATGGAATTTCTGGAAGATATATTTAAAAAGACGTGCATTATTTACTTATTGAAAACATTACTTTTGTGTATATTAATTTCAATACATTGATAGTAGTATCATCAGGACCGAATAGCAGGTTTAAACTAATTTCAAACTTCCTTCATAGTTGTTATGGGTAAAAAACTGGATTTCGCCATAAAATAAAACTAAATAAGAAGACAAAGTAATGAATAGAAAAACGTAATGAAAGCGCATACTCTAACACCTAGAAGGCAATTTATTGGGTGGCCATTAAAAATGGAGGGAGTAGTTACGTAATCGGGAAAAATCAATTTTTTAACTCATAATAGAATATATATATATATATATATATATATATATATATATATATATATAATCAGATAAAAAAAATCCTTAAATAATTAAACAATCTAAAATTTCAAACCTATAAACCAAAAAAATCAGAACAAACTATTGAAGAACCAAACAATTTAAAAGATAGCAAAGAGAAAGAAAAGCGAAATTTGAAACATGGAAATAATACAATCAATACTGTTTCATATTTTGGAATGGAATAATGTGTGTTTGTACTAGTAATAACTGATCAAACCTTCATACTGCAGTGGATTACATTATAAAAAATATGGTGAAAAACCAAAAATTAGCAAATTCAGAAAATCAGCTACAGATTAAAGAAGGTAAGCATATGAATCATTTTTAATTTCTCTGCTAACAACCAAATTACATATAACTTAACATCTAAAATATAGTAAAACCAATTAATAATTTAAATGAAAAGAAAAATACTAAATAAACATAAAAACTAAACAGAAAAGTAAGCATTCTAAAACAAAATGTGATATAATTACCAATGACTTAACATCATAAAATGTGTAGAAGTCTACAGAAACAATTGTAGAAATAAATTATTTATCTAATCCTAAAAAATCACAAACTGAAGAAAAAATAATATACGCCTTATTACTATAAAGGATAAATCCAATATAATATCTATATTAGAATTAACTTGAAAAACAATAAGATAATCACTGTATCTAATTTGAAAATTATTGTTATCTGTAAATTTATATTCAAAGAAATATAGATAAATATTAGTTAAGCTATTTCTACCTGGACTCCCTTAAGGTATACATTTACAATTTGCTTATAGTTTTTACCATCGTAATTATTATAATTTTATTTTCTTTGTGTACTTTATTATATATAAATTCTCTCTCTCTCTCTCTCTCTCTCTCTCTCTTATTGTTTTTCAAGTTAATTCTAATATAGATATTATATTG
>BMAW01119366.1:114783-186489 GCA_019974015.1 Nephila pilipes
TAATTCTTCTAATTTCTTCTATACATGCAAAACACACCCGTAAGAAATAAAACTGTATTAAATTATTATGCTTTCATTGCAAAATCTAAAGAAATCTGTACAATGTATAAAAAAATGGAACATTTGACCTAATTTTTTTAGCGAACCTAATAAATCAATGTCTCTTTCAATGCAAGTGATTGCAATTTTTAATGAGTTTTCAAGGCTTCAGCGAAAAATTTTGTTTTAACTTTTTTTTTTCAATCTTTGAAAATAATTTTCAGCAAAAAAAAAAAAAAAAAAAAAAAAAAAAAAAATCAAAATGAGAATAATATAATACATGTAAATTATATGTTTCTTTAAGATATCGTGTATTATAAGAAAAAAAAGATCAAAATTTTCTTCACTCAGAATGCTTCATTACGGCACTGCAATAATTCAATTAAGTAATTTTTTCGTGTAGCATGCTAATGGAATCAAAAACACCAAAAACTAAGTCTCGTTGAAAAGTTGAGTTAGAAGTTGAGATTTATTTTGAATTTTTTGTGCCAAATTCAAAGCAAAGGTACATATTTTATTGTACTCATTTAAAATATTATAAAGGAAGTATAACTATGTCATAATTTAAGATTTTTAATGCTTAAATTTAGCAACAAATCGTCTTTTAGCTCAAAAAACATCATTTCTAAAATTGTGTTCGTTTCTAAATGTTGCTGAATTTATTAAAATGACTAATAAATTCATACTAGTTAGTCACTTTAGATTTTCGTACTCTAGTTTAGAGAATAATTTTCTTTTCGTCTCCATAAGTAATCTGCTTTCACTAATTGGACCATAAAATACTTTTGAATATTTCTTTGAGCCATTGTTTCTCTCTTTAGTCATAGGGCAGAAAAACTAATTACATCTCTATAAGTTGTAATCATGTGAAATTTTACCTGATTCCATCCTTTAAATATCTTAAATTTTACATTTACTAATTATTTGTAACACACCATCTCATTTCCGTAATTTAGGAGTATTTATTTTATAGTCTAGTGAATTTTATCTATATCTCATCATTAGTGAATGATTGGAGAGAATTGGATTTCCTTCTACTGTATTAATTTCTACTGTTTTTCTAACTATCCTCGTGGAGGGATTATGGATATCCATCTCATTCTCATGACCAGAATGATTCACATATTACAATTTGAAATTAATTATTATTGAATAATAAAAAGGAAAATAACTGATATTTTTTTAAAAGAAGACAATGGAAGCCATTTTTTATTGCCATATTATTCATTATCAGTATATATCTCAAACCAATTAAGCTTCAAAGGATATTAGACGCTTTCAAATTTCGAAAATCATACAGTATCCATTAAAGCATATTACGATATTCAGTAGATCACAATGTCGTTTTAAAAGATTTTATTATATTAGTATAATGTTATAGGACCACGGATCATGCGAATCTACAGTATTCGAGAAATTCTTTTGTACTATATATACGCATTTCTACATCAAGAAAAAAGTATTTGAATACTTATTTACTGAAAAACAAAGCGAGATGTGTAAAATATTATATTCATAGCTTCAAATAAGACAATAATTGGTTTTGAAAATGTTGCTGATGCTAAATTTTGAAAGGCATAGGGTCAGAGATTAATGCAGATTCCTACCATTAGGTTTTATTTGAGTCACGTTGATGTAAGTTCAGAATGTATTAAAGTGAAATGTAATTTCATGAAAGGTGAAAGTAAATGTGATTCGTGGGAATTAATTAGATTAAATGCGTCATAGGAAGGAAAGTAAAGCTGTTGATTTAAAATTTATTTCGGAATTTTTGTAACAAAAATATTAACATTTTTCTATTGTATATGTAATGAACTGAACTGATGATGCAACTGAAAACTAAATTATAACGGAAAATTAAAAGTCATTCTATGAATATTGGAGTCAGATATCTTAAATATGATAGTTAAAATGAGGAAGAATGAAGTATAATGTGAAACTAATGTGGATTGCATTAGAAAGACATCATCAGATAAATAATAAATGCTTATTTTAACCTTATTTACAATAAATTTAAGTGTGCAATTAAAGACATTTGTTTGATGTTGAAGAACTACTCATGTTCATGTATAATAAATAATAGGTGGCAGCTCGGGTATCGAACTTCATCATCGCTTGGCCGTGGTTCAATAGTGCGAGATCCATCGCCAACTGCCATCGTGTTGCTTTTTCAGGGCAACATTAATAAGCAATCAATGTCTTATGATAGATGATTTTGCAGAGGTTTATTGAGAGGAAAACATATGATTTCCTCAAACCAAAATAAATTGTCGACACACCTAAATAGTTTCTTTTTATACTATTCAGAAAAATACAGTATTTCTAGCATAGCTCGGATATTACAAAAAAAAAGTTCAAAGTTTCACAAAAATTAAATTTTGAAACAATTTGAAAAATATCGTAGAAAATTCGTGCGTTTTTCTCCTTATAATTCTTGATAAATTAAGTTTTGTGGAACTCTATATATGTTCTAAGCATCCGCCATTTTCCTCGAAGCACAACGACACACGTGTTCTTATTTTTCCCCTTCAAAATACAAGTTTCAAGGAATGAAAGAATTACTCTTACCATTTATTTAATGCCATTTCTGTGATAATTTATTGTGTGAACCATCTGTATACAGTTTTTTCTATCAACAACAACACATAAAAATATATCTGGAAGGTGAAAATGGCCTTCAACCTCCAGAGTCATGGCTTGACCTTCGAAGCGCCACCTAGTAATGATTCACGAATTTTCTGAAATTGAAAACAAGAACTAGTTTTGTTAAAATAATAATGTATATTTACTTTAATAGAGTTAGATAATTCTAATTAGTTATTTTGCCAGTTGAAAATAAAAGTTGCAAGACAGAATCCAAGAGAATGAATTTAATAAAGGATAATTTCTTTCTATAATTTTATTCTATAATTTGTTTTTCGAACATGTTTTCGAGTACTTTTTTTCCAAAACATTTTCCAAATGCTTTGCTATTTTTTTTTTTTTAATTTTAATCAATCACTTGTTTCTTAACGATTCTAAATTTGAATTCGCGATTTGTGATAACTTACAAAAAATGATACATTTCAAGAGATAAATTAAAGAAGAAAGATTTTTGTTTCATTTTTAATAAGATTTTCATTTTACAGAGCGATTCAAGTAATCAAAGTGTTTTATAATAATACTTTATATTTTCATTTCCATACTTTCACTTTTATTTCGTAGGAGCCAGTAGATAAGCGCAAAATGGTTTCTACGTTCAAAGTAACTGGAAAGAAATGGTTCATTTTCTGTGTCACATACCTCAAAATGCGACATACCACCGGAAAGCGTTTTTGTGTCTTAGATTATGTCAAATCTTCCATCATTTATTCCACCGCACACCATTATCATATGCCAGGCCTTCAGAGCATTCTCCACCGATTTCTCCGTTTCAAGAATACTGTTTGGGTAAAAGAACGAGTCTTGATAGACCAAGTGTTTCGCACCATATTGTGGACAGAGTTTTACGCACTTAGTCCACTAATCATGAAGTGAGTGTTCCACAACCAAACTGTTAGAAACATTTGATATTGGTGATGCATCACAATTTGATTTAAAAGCTAATTTCCATGTCTTCAGTTATTCGTGTCAATTTCTGGAAAAAGTAAAAAGGTGTATAGTGTTCTTTTACTAATTTCGACCTTTCATACGCTAATTCAAATAGAGTGTCACAACGTTTGAAACTTTTGTTGAATCTGTTCGTTGTTGCGATTGTGTCTTACTTCTATCAAAATACTCTGTTATTTTGAAGCATGGTCGAATGATAAAGTCTTCACTTGAATTCATAACTTATCCACCACATCAAAGAGAGAGCTTTACATTAGCTATACATTGAATAATTTAACGTACTTTATAAAGCCCTGAGAGTACTTCTTTCACTTTCCATTACTAATTAATAATCGATGTCTCAAATCACCACATTCACTAATAAAGTGAAATCAGAGTGATTTATACCTCAAAGTAATCATATAATTAAACTTATGGAAAAATCCTTACGTATGTACGATCCAAAGATTAAACCAGGTAGATAGATGTCGTTAATCTATCAGTCCTTTGTAGAACTTTAAATGAGGGTCCGACTCCCTCACCCTAGGAGATCTCCACTTTCTTTGATCCTATATCTCTTTACTCAGCATTGGCATGATCCTGGTGTCTTCATTGATAACTTCCGCTCACTCTCTCTACCGCTACTTCTCGTATTAAATTCTTCAATTCTTAAATGCAATATCTCGATCATTACATTGATGCGGTTAGTCATTATACCTCTCTATTTTGATTCTAATTTACACAAATTACGTTTCATTTATTGGACATTCTCTTTTCAAAAACCCCAAGATTAAAGTCCTCAATGATTAATTGAATGGAAATACGTGAGAGAACGCAGTTACAACATCACCTTTCCTACTGATCATTTTTAATGCAATGAGGACCACCGACTCGACTGAAGCAAGCCGGATGTCATGACAACTTTACTGCCATGGTAATTTGTAGAAACTGCTTAGGTGGCTGATATTTTTGTACATTTTAGCAAATGTTTTTTGTTACCAACACCTATGCAATGATGCGTACCCCCGGAAGTACACAACGTATAGAATGTGTGGCCGTCGGTGGTACACCGTTGTATGTTGATTTTATGGCTGTGAAAGGAACCAAGTTAAAGTTTTAAGTTAAAAGTTAAGTGAATGAGTTTAAATAAATTATGTTATCACCAAAAGTTAAAAATGGCAACATTTTTGAAAAAATATTTGCTTTAGCATTAAAGAATATTTGCAGTAAAATCATATTTTGACCCATGACTTGGAAACGGAAAACAAAATAGCCCCCAAAACTGCGATAGATGCGCTAAATTGGCAACCTTTGTCATTTATGTAACCCTGTTATACATCGGTTTTGATAGCAATCCTATTAGCGACTTGGCTTCATTTTGTTTTCTATCGTCATCGCGTGGGTTAAAATAGGATTCCATCGAAATTCGTACCCAATTTCTGATCCACATCAACTTAATCATTATACAACGTAGTTCACTTATGAGCTATTGAACGTCTCCAGTGAAATATTAAGATTGATCAAAGTATTTTGAAATTTATAAAGTATTTTCAACTAGAGCACATCAACCGATTGTGCCGGTCGTATTTAGTAAGGAACAAGACAGTGCGAAAATTTCATGTCAAGTATTGAAATGCATTAATAACAAAATTAGACGAGAAATGCTTGAATAATTTCTTACAAGTCCGAAAAAATATATCTTCAAAAACATCGGTCCATGGCGACAAAAAGGTAAGGAACCATAACTTTTTAAGTGACCATAAATTAAGAAATAATCCGTCAAACTAATCCTGCAGTTCAGATGAAAATGAGAAATATGATTTCATTCCCTATTTTTTTCAATTTATTTACCAATAACCTATGTTTAGTGTCAATGAACGTCACGTTGGTGAATTTTATAGCTTTTTTAATCCTGCCGTGTTTGTTCCCGTAAGGTTTTGAAGTTTAATTGTTCCTCTTGGTTATTTAGATGTAACCTTGTCAATCGACTCGATTTTTGCTCTGATTCTGGTTGATGTCACCCAACTGAATGACATAAGGCTTTTGAAAGGAACAACAGAGGATTTAGGGGTAAGTCATGAGTTCGTTTTCAATATGACTAATTGAAGCATTTATACAATTATCTCCCGATATATTTGTATTTTATTTTGAATCATGCAAACAGTAAAATAGGAGCTCAGAATATGCATTCGTCATTTGCCAAGAAAGACAAATTACGAAAAACATCGCTACTAGCCGTGACACATACACACAAAAAGAAGGGGGGGGGTGAGGAATTCCCTAAAGAAGCCTCTAGAGTTATTTTTAATGAAATTAAACTAAGTCACAAAACTACTTTAACTTCAAAGTGTGCTCTGAGCAGAAGCAGTCCGTATTTGTAATAATTTTTTGGTATCTTATATGAAATTAAAAATTTCTAATGTAAGCAAAGAGATGGATTTTCATCAGCAACTAACTGTGATCGATTCAGGTACTCCAGGGTGTAGTATATTTCTGTGCACTAATGTAGATTGTACGTAAATCTCGCAAACCTCGTTATTTTTCTTAACTATATCTTAAATTTAGTTTTGAGTCTCAAAATAATCTTTTGATAGAAGAATATTTCTATTTAATGGGTAGTGATGGAAATTGGTAAACAGGGGCGGCAACCAACCCCTTCTTTTTTTGGGGAATTTTTTATTTTTATTTTTATTTCATTTTAGCCACCTAAAGCAAAGAATTATAGTCAAAAATTAGTATTAACCTTGTTGCCTTATCACTTAATATTATTGTTCCGTTCATTTTCTTAATTACAAAAAATTGTTCAGAGGAAAAGTCACACAAGAGTCACGCATAGCGGCACAGTTTTTAGACTCTCGCGTCGCAGCCCACAGTTCGTGAAAGCACCACAGTAAACAGTGGAGACACGAGCAGTAGGTGTAGCATGTGATGTGGGGAAGGATAGCCAATGTGGATGAATTCGCAGATGTCTAAATTAAATGCCAGGCGAAAACAAAGACACTTAACTGTGTTTTAAAAGCAGAGAGATTAAACATATGTGACTGAGAAACTTATTTTACATTGTATTTCTGCATTATTGAATGTATTGTTTTAAACACCAAATTAAATGTTATTTAGCAAAAGCGATAAGAATAGTTTTTTTTAAAAATTTTTCCCTTGCTCATTTTGTAGCGTAATGGGAAATAAAACAAAGTCTTGAGTAAATTCACTGGTTGGACTTTGGAACATTATCATTTTTTGGTATTTATTTTAAGCTAGTCATACTTTTTTAACGAAACAATCGCCAATCATTTTTGATTTCTCGAAATCCTTCTATTCAATTGCAATACATGCATAATATTGTTACTTTGATGAATGTTATATTGTATAGTATTAATCAAAATTAAAAAAAAAAAAAAAAAAAACTCACTATTACATTATAGTATGAAAACAAAACCACAACAAACTTGGTAGAAACTGTCAATTTTTATTTCTCTATCCAAATTTGTTTAGAAAGTGTCAAAACTTACCATATTGTACCACTCGTTTATATTCCACAGCTACTCTTATTTTTGTAAGTAAATTATTCGCTTCTCCACTTTTAATATTCAATCGCCCTTACTTTGCTTATAAGGATGTCATATTTGTGCTCTATGATTAAAAATAAGAATTCTTATTTAGAACAAGATATATTTTGAGAGGGGAAAAAATTGAAGGAGTTGAGTTAAAACAAAGAATAAAATATTTGAAATCTAAAACTTCTAATTTTACAATGTCTTCTGTATAAACCAAATGAATTTCTATCTAAAACAGCTCAAATTATTATTTTTCTTTTACATTTCCGTACTCTTTTTTTTTCGTAAAAAATTGATCGATAGTTTGTACTAATCCTTTGTTAAATTTCTAAAAAGGGATAATTTTTACTGGGTAAAATCATTTGATTCATTCCACCAGTTATGCAGTCGCAAAAAGTTATTTCACTTAATTTTCTTTCCATATATAAAGGAAACATGTCAAATATTATTAATGCTCGATCCATCTATGACATAGTCACGATGACCGTTTTTCCTGAATTGTTTTTTTTCCAAATACAAATCATTGATGTATTATCTACCTCAAAATGACAAGGAAAAATATAAATAATTGTACGTTTGAACTGAGAACTTTCTAAAAAACAAAAACAAATTAGGAATTTTAATGAGAGCTTTTAAGAGAGGATTGTCTGTGAGTTGGAATGATATTGTTAGAGATACTCCTATTATGCTACCAACTAAATTACTGTTCTTTGGCTCTAATGGAATAACCTTTTTTATTGCATAAGAAAAATATTACGGAGTGCATCGCACTGTCGACAGATAAAAACGGCACGCTCGTTGACTGCTTTCTGCATCCGGTCCGAGGCAAAGTTCAAGTAATACAAAAATAATTTTTAATGAAGACGTGGATCGTAAAGGTTTTTTCGGATATGAAGCCAAGCGCAAAGAGCGCGTTATAAATGCACGTAAATGAATAAAAAAAAAAAAAAAAAAATCTAAAATAACGCTAAAAAGCGTGTCAATTTGGTTATAAATAAGCAAATGCTTTAAATTCAATTGAAATTAAGGGGACTTAGTACCTTTCGAAATCAAAAGTAGAACATTTTGACAAACTCTCTCTTTTTTCGATTCTTCATAAATCAACATTTTTTGCTCATTTCAATATGAAACTTTGCCACTTTGTGTAATACAGTGTATAGTTTAAAATATTGGGTCAAGTTTTGCTATTAAATTAATATATTTTCTTAAACAACATGAAATATGCGTACAAAAATTTAAAAAATAAATTACCTTACCTTACGTTACTCACAAGATAACATTTGAAAGATGTACAGTAGAACCATAATTCTTATACCAAATTAAAGCTAAATAATGACCTTATTCTGTAAACTTCAAATTTTAAATTTATCTTACATTAAAAAAAACTGAAAAATTAAAAATTTTATCAAGTTTGTATTTAGTAACTTTTTTTTCGTGTATCATGTTATAAAATAAAATCTATTCATCCTATTAACAAAATTGATGTTCACAAAATAAAGATCTACAAGTACAACACTCATGTAAAATTTTAAAGCTCTGCATGCAAAACAATTTTTTAATCCTGTGGGAAAGTGTGAAAATAACAAACTGAGAAAAAGAGGCTTGTTTACATTGCATTACATAGAACAAGCTACTTAAGGCATTTACATTTTTTGTTGCACAGGGCGTAATAATTGTTGGATTTTGACGCGGTTTGCTTTAAAATACTCCTAACATCCAACACTATTTTTTGAAAACAAATTTGAAAAATCGAATTTTTGAAGGTGCAAAGGTGCTAAGTTTCCTTAAATATAATACAATTAATTAAATATTAGAATCGCACGTATTTTTTTTAATTTCAGAAGGTTAGAAATGGAAATAAAAGTTAAAGAAAAAAAAAGTAAAACTTTTCTTCTTCGAACACAGTGTACTCAAAAAGTCCAAGGACTGACCTCACTCAGATCATGCAACCTAGAGGTTACACTTATTATTGATATTAATACTTTAGGTAATCTCCTCACAATTAGATACAACACTTGAAACAAGTGTACAGATCCGTTAACGTCTTCTGGAATGCATCCAAAATCAGATTCAAAACATCTTTGTAAAACGAAATTATATTGCACAATTTCAACATTTTCATCATTTCGATCCGTCTCTCATCGCCTTCTTTCGAGTCTCACACAGCTTCAAATCCCAAAAACTGCTAAAATAATCGAGAACGAATTCTAGTGTAATATTAATTTTCACACTTTTATTATTTTTAGACACGTGGTTTTATAATTTGTTAACAGTGATTTTTCATTTACTTTTAATATTTCTGTAAATATTTCACATTTATCACAATATTCAAAATTATTGAAACTAAATTATGATAAATTTGGAATATTCTATTTAATTTGTTTATATTAAATTTGGAACTTCATTTATTTCATAATTTTCAAAATTAAAGTGATTTCATAATTTCCAAACGGACTGTACGTTGTGCTGTCTGCTGTATCAAAATTTGACAACAAAATTTCTTTTGGATCAGCAAGTTCAACATATCTATTAATAATAGAAAATAAAACTATCGGTAATAGTTGCAATAAATTTAGCTTCTAAATATTTAGTAATCAGTTAAGGAAAAAAAAAGTTTTGTGTGGTCTCTAAAAAGAAATTTTAAACTAAATTTTAAAATGAACGTTTTTTTCTTTCTTTCATGTACTTTGTTCAGAAGTATAATATTTTCTACATCGTTATTTGCATACGTTTTTTTTGTGTATGAAAAACCATTTTTTTTATTAATCAATAAATGTTTTCAAAGGAGCAAAACTACATTATAAGAATATTTTTCAAATGTATCTTTTTAAGAATATTTGAGGAAATAACTTGGCTATCATCTGATAAGATGAACGAGAAAATATGCTGTTCATATATCCGTCTTATGAAATATCTTGAGTAAAAGAACGTT
Organism: Nephila pilipes; assembly: GCA_019974015.1. NCBI lineage: Eukaryota > Metazoa > Arthropoda > Arachnida > Araneae > Nephilidae > Nephila > Nephila pilipes. The sequence continues at coordinate 124,876 of BMAW01119366.1, forward strand.
TGCTGAGCCGACATAATTATATTTGAAGAAAATTAGTATCGTCTGACGCTATTACGCAAACGATTTTCAATTCCGGTCGTAAGTAGAGTGTGAAATTTCATCTCTTTCTTCACATTAACACATCAAATTTCTTTTCTTTGCTTCTTTTTTTTTTGAAAATTGTTTTTCACGTTCAAGTGCATACATTTGGTTGACATTTGGCTAAAGTATTACTTTTCTTTATTCAAGAAGTGGGTCAGAGACAAATTATTATTTTTATATAGAAGCGAGAATAAATGAATGAATAATACATTGAGTGATGTAAATTTTGCATTGCCAATCCTGCGTAGAAATTGCAGAAAATTGTTTCAAATGCATAAAATAAGTAATGTTAAAGAGAGAGAATTAAAATTACACACAGACAGCAACATAGTTTATAAAATAAATGTCAGCACTTTAAAAATAAATATATTTACGACGCTTCGTTACAAAATTTAAAATAAATAAAAAAGGAGCATGAAATAAGCAGCTTCAAAAAATACTCTTTCTGATCAGCAAATATATATTTATACGGCTTTAGTTTCGAATTATTTGTCTATAATAAATAGTCTCTTTTCCTCTTTTTTTTTTTTTGTCTCTTTCAGGTATTGTGACAAGATTTGATGAATCGTTTTATGTGTTTCCTGATATAACACAAGTCTAAATAATAATTCGCAAATTATTTGAAAAATTGCAATTATTTTGTAATGAAAAAGACGATAAAGAGTACATTTTGTAGTCCCCACCCTTCACAAATTTACGATTCTATACTTAATGTTTGTGAAAGATAGAGGAAATGTAACCTTCCTCTTTGTCTTCAAATAATAACTGGCCTAGTGTTCATGGTCACGAACTCAAGTAATGCGTTGTTTCATTGAGTCATGAGTTCGAGCCTTGATGCCTCTAAAGACCCGCCGTATAGCGGAACTATAATGCTCGTTAAATAGGTCGAGATCCCAAGTCCTCCCGATGACGTGGTGGAGGAGTTTGGAGAGAAACATAACAATTTGGAGAATAAACAATCACATGAATATCTGACTACCGTACCTTGTTAATTGTCCTTAAAAAAAGAATTGCCATTAATAAAGCCCCACTTTTTACTTGGTTTTGAGAGGACGAATGAATTACAACCAGACTATATTGAGACTCGCGGTTCTTTCATTCGAGAGTCATTTAAATTCGTAGTTTTACCATGGATTCCTTTTTATGAGATTCAGATTAATTTTTTTTCAGATGACGTCTGGTTTCCTTATGAAAGCAGACATTAACACCATTTGTTCTCTCTAATTTATGTATTGTGGGATAAACAACAATTTGCAAAGGAAAAATTATACTCAGAATGAGAAAGGTTAGAAACAATGGAAATAATTGTCAAAGGAGTTTGCTCTCCCCAAAACGAACGTGCTAGGGCAGTATAGGAATCTTTTACGAAACCAGGGCTTGCAAGTCTTTTCATCGTAAAGTGCAGACAGTGATTTTTGTCACAAAAGAGAGAAGTCAGAAATACGTTTAAGTGGAGACAAGCAACAGGTTGTGTTTAAAACGAGCTCTTTTGGAAGTTTTGGGCTAAGAGAGGATCGACAATTTTAATATTTTGTTATTTATCTTTTTGGATTGGATAGGAATCAATTTTTCTGGGAAAGTGAAATCTTCCAGACTGGAAGTCTTTTGTTCGGTATTATTTATTCAAGATCTCGCGATCAGTGAGATGAGCTGTACGTTCAACCATTTTTATAGGCGAAATTTTATGAGTTATAAAGATATTTTTGTTGTTTAAGTGAGTTCCATAATTGTTAAAAAAAAAAAAAAAAAAAACCTGTAGAAAGATCTTAAACGAAAAACAAATATTCCTATCGATGCTGGAATCAATATACCGTAACTCGCGATTCACTTAACTTGTGGCTTAGACCCCCGAGTTCACGTGTCTGATTGTACTGTTTTCTTTTGCTATTTTAAGCATTTGATTTTTTCATGCTTAGAAACACGTTCCACTGAAGGGAATGAGAGATTTAACAATATTATTCTGTGAAGAAAATAATACCTGCACTTTAATAATTATAATAAAAATACTAGAGAATAAGATTCAATGTATATTAAAACGGCTTGCCAAACACCACCATACACTCAATGATAAAAAATTAGCGCACCAAGAAATAATTAATGGATTGTAACGAAACTTGGCATGATGGTATGTGGCGGTCGCGAAGCGGCAGCGCAGATTCGAACCCTGGACCAAGGGGTCCGAAGGCGATGGGCCTACCAATCAGGCCGAAAAGATAACCCCTCGGGCTGGTTGAGTAAGGCCTTTTAACTTCTAACGTTGTAGTAGAAGAGCGTCGCTGCAGGTACATGTCAGGGAGATATGCAAATGATTAGAAATGCAGCGTGATTGCGCATTACGTATAGCCGATAGAGGGCGTTTAACGTCGTTCTCCGTGGAGTATAAAACAGGTAACCAAAGCTTGTTTGAGTTTGCTGAATCGCGTACAAAGGAAGAGCTGAGATAGACATGCCATTACCCCATTTTCGAAGACAATATGAGCAGCTGCCGCAGTTTGAGAGGGGGAGAATCATCGGCATGATGGAAGCTGGGTGGCCAACTAGGCGAGTAGCTCGTCAATTAGGTCGCTCTGATTGTGTTGTGAGGAGGTGTTAGGACCAGTGGATCCGAGAGATGTCATTTACACGAAGACCAGGCTCAGTACGTCCTCGACAGACCAGTCGTCGAGAAGACCGCCCCATCGTAAGAAATGCACGCGTACAGCCAACGGCTTCATTGGCCGCCATCAACGCAAATGTAGCACTTTCAGTAGGGGCCCCTGTGTCTTCTCGAACCATACGAAGGTGCCTGGCTGAAGGACATTTGGGATCGCGGCGCCCATTACGTGTGCTGCCCTTGACGCCCACTCATCGACGCTTCCGTTTGGAGTGGTGCGGCGCACGAGGAAACTGGACTACAGCGGAATGGAACCAGGTCGTCTTTAGCGACGAATCCAGATTCAATCTCAGCAGTGATGACAATCGTGTTCGGGTGTGGAGACACCGCGGTTAACGCCTCAATCCTGCCCTTGCTTTACAGCGACACAAGGCTCCCACAGCTGGTGTGATGGTATGGGGTGCCAGTGCCTACAATACACGGTTACCCCTAGTATTGATCCGTGGCACCATGACAGCCCAGCGGTATGTCAATGACATCCTGCAACCACATGTGTTTTCACTCATGCAACGGCTCCCAGGAGCCATTTTTCAAGAAGACAATGCTCGACCTCACACAGCAAGGGTGTCACAAGACTATCCCTCACTGTAATTACCCTTCCTTGGCCTGCTAGATCCTCAGATTTGTCTTCAATCTAGCATATCTGGGATCATTTGGGAGGGCGAGTTGGTTATCCCACAAGTTTGAACGAATTAGAGGTTAGGTTACAGCAAATATGGAACGAAATGTCTCAAGACATCATACAGAACCTGTATGCCTCGATGCCCGATCGTATCGCATCGTGCATTCGCGTTACAGGGGGTTCAACAGGGTATTAAATCCTCCGTTCTTTTGCCTTTTTCTCTGTAATAAATGATCCTTTTTCTTTGATTTTCTAATCATTTACTTATATTAAAGTAGTCATTACGTATATAAAATTTTGTTTTATTTTGACGACTCCTTCTTGGAGCGCTAATTTTTTTTTTCTATGAGTGTATTTCAGTCAAAAGTGAGTGAAAAATATTCCTCCATATCTCACTCATGAATATTTTTTAAAAAAGTTTCTAAATTCTTACAGATGTAGTTAAACCATCTTAAAATGCATCTTATAGTGAGATAAGAGAAAAGGATTATTGATTTGACAGTCGTGAATGGCAATCCAGGTTTTGCATATCCGGTATCTCTGTCAACTTCATTTAATGTTCGTTTAGCATTGCCGGCTGTATTCGTCAATATTTTAGTTGGTAGCAATGTCAAATAGTATTACTTACTTTGTTTTTAATCTTTTTAAGCAGGGATTGGAATTCTTCTTATATAAAATAAACTTAATGTTCATTTATTTTTGTTTTCCCTGTAAGTTTAATAGCTTTGCTCCCAGCGGGCATTTTTGTGAGTTAAAGCATTATTCATCACAATTTAATCCATGTCATAACTGACAATTGAATGCATCCTTTTTATTCGTAGTTAGTATGTTGCTACCATAATCTCGCTTGCGGTTTATTTAACCAATAATACATGTAACAGTTTAAAAATACCATTAATTATACGGACACCTATAGTTCGTCTTTTTTTTTTTTTTTTTTTTTCCAAACAAGAATTTTAAATGTAACACAATACAATCATGAGAATATAAGCAGAATAAAAGAAAAAAAAATGATTGAAAATCTTTTAAAGTCGCTCGTATTTAGCATTTAAGTATATTTATTTCTATTTGTTTTAGTACAAGGAAGCACACAGGATAGTAAAAAACCTTTCAATTAAATTAACGCCAAGCTATACAAAAAATAAAATAATATTTTTCATTGCCACCACAGAGAAAAAAAAGATGACATTCTTTCTTTTTGAACAAAATGAAAATCCTTCAGCAAAATATTTCAATCGGCTAACAAATGTTAGCATCAAAGTTTTCGGAATCAAAAGCATTTCGCAGTCTTTAATGCTCCATCCAAAGCAATTTGAAAATTTACTCAAATAACACGAATCCAACTTTTTTTTTCAGGCTCTAATTCATACTCTTCATCCATTAAAGTTACGAGTTAACCTTCTCCCCCCCAAAAAAAACGATCTCTACAAACAAATAAATAAATCCATTTATAACGACACGATAAGATCTTTGACAGATCGTAAAAACGCGTGTTCCATTCAATCAAGCGCGCCGAAAAACAATTCCGCAAACAAACACCCGAAATAAAAATAAAATCACGAAGCGAACCATTATCTTTCCAAAAAATATGACTTGGCCCCAAAGATCCGACTTTGACATTAGTCACACTTTCATTGCCACGAGTCCTCGAAGAGTCCAATTAAACAACAAGAAAGCGTTTTGGGGATATACCTGATCGCATCGCAAAAACCTGAATCCTGTGACGAAAAGAAAGCACTTGCTTGACAGTCGCCGAGTGCTGCCGAATCGAAGTTACCCGAATCAGAGGAGGAGGTCAAAAAAAAGCAACCGGTACCTACCCCGCGGCCTGAGAGTGTCCTACAGATATTTGGGCTGCCATGCCATGATTCTCTGCCACTTGGGATCGAGCTCGCGACTCGAATGTGCCGCTGGTTTTGTACTCAGAAGGTCAAGGCCAACTATCCAAAGCACCAGGCGGAAACGATTGGTACTAACGGTAAGTAGGGGAGTATATCATGATCTTCTCGAATAGAGAGATTTCATTCCGTGTTTTGCCATCATGCATCCATGTTAAGTAGGGAGCTCAAAGGTGGTCCTCTTCGGTGTACAGATATAGTCTAGATTTCACTGGTTGTTAAATATTTCATTTCGGGTTTGTGCCGAATCGAATCGGAAATTGAACAGGAATTGTCGGTGAACACAGTAAGTTGGATGCTTGCACTTTAAAATATTGTTTGATATTGGTTTCTTTCTATTTTTTAGAGAGTTTTTCTCTTTCAATGCTTGAGTTCATTTGTAAATTTTTAAGTCTTTAAAAACTTGTAACGCTTTTATTTTGCATTACAATCGCAAACACTAAAGAGATAATAATTGCATTTGATTATATTTTTTAATGTTATATATATATATATATATATATATATATATATATATATCATTGCAAACCATGTAACACTAAAAGTTATAATCAAATGCAATACATATTAGCATGCATTATGGAATTACTGAGTTTTTTTTAAGAAAATTCATAGGTTCATTTTTAAGGAAGTTTTATTACTTTATTAGGAATTATTTAAATATACCATACTTTTTCATGTAAATATATGACACTGATTTATGTAGATTTAAGCAGAACGAGATTGTAAACTTATATGAATTTGCGGTATGAAATCATTTTTATGGTAACCCAATTAAAATATTTCAGCGTTGAATCGAAACCTTACTATCATTTCCACAGTAATTTGAGTCCTTTACTTTAACTTGGATGTTAGAATATAGTACGTTTCTTTTGCTAGGTATTTTTCATTTTATGGTAAACATCTCTCTTTTGAGACTCTCTCTCTTTCTCTCTTTGAAAACGGTATTTAAAATGAATAACTCCGAAAGAATACATTTCAAGTATACGTATTTTTACTCCAATAAATTAATATGCTTAATGAAATATTTAAATTAATTTTCTATCTCAAAGTCTTTAATATTGTACAGGAAAGTATTAATCTGTTAATGTTTTTAAGAAGATGCACGAATATAAAATTATTTTATATGATGAGTAGTATATATTACATAATAAACGAGAGCCAGTCCTTTCAATGGAAACTCAAAATAGCGCAATGTTTGTTGATTAATGACGATATTTAAATAAACTATACGCAATTTTTGTAATATACCTTCTTGAAGGTAATATACAAATGACAAATATTAAAAATATTAAAAAAAAATGTCTTAAACGATAAAATGTTGAAATTTTATTAACTAAAGTTTGTTTAATTATTGATTAAGATTTTTCTGATTATTAAATACAAATATTTAGTTGCAATATCGCGATTTATGCAACAAATCTGAAATTTTATGAAAACATTTAATACTAAAACTGAAGTGCACATCTGTATTGTCCTTTAAATATTTTGTTGCAAATATTTTAAAAATTAACATGGTGGAATATTTTTCACTGCAGGTTTCAACAGCAAATGAAATATTGAATTTTTATTCTTGAAGTTTTAATTGAAATAGATTACCTATAAAATAATGAATTAGAGATACAAAATCAGGGGTGATATTAAAGTACCTTCGCCTAAGTAATTCTGCACTATACTGTTGAAAAGAAATTTTCCAAAAAAAATTGCACATTTTTTATGGCACGAAAAATATACATTTTGAATATCATTTGATCCATTTGTAACTTTATCACAAGTATGTGATTTATTTTATATTTTTTCATTGATTTAAGTTATTGCTAAAAGTGCGCAAATTGTTGCATTTAGTTCTAAGGAATAGTTTCGAAAAAGTTTATTATCTATAATAAGTTGCAATATTAAAAATCAATTGTCTTAAGATTGTACAAAGCAAAGTGCGCTAACTGAAATTGATTGAATCGCATGTCAAATTCTAAGTGTGATGCGCTAGATCTATTTCGTATTCAGAAACAATGTTTGTAACGTAAGGAATATACACACCATTAAAATTAAATTATCTTTTACGGACTCTCGATTTAGAAATAAATACATACAAATTAAATTTATCACCTAATTTTTAAAAACCTCGTTCATTTTTGAGTAATAAAAGAAAAAGAAAAGATTATATCGCTAGTTAGTTTTTGTTTCGAATGATGAAAACAAAATTATTCAAGTAAAAAATACGCAATAATTAGTTAATTTAAATAAACTTTAATATATTGTATTTAAAAGAATTCACCCAGAAAAGATTTTTTTAAGAAAATAAAACATCAAAAATATTTTTTTTCCTATTGATTTGAAAAGTTTTCGTTAAATTTTTTTTCCAAATGTAACATAAGAGGAGATTTTTATCGATGTTATAAAAGTCAGCTTAAAGTATTTTTTTCAACCTTTGGGCGAATTTTTTTTCAAGTTTAAGAGTATTTTTTAAATAAGGAATCTATTTGAATCAATAATATTCCTTCGAAATTCTGAAACAATAAATACCAGAATTCGGAATAAAATTTTTGAAATTCATTTTCCTTGCAACAAACAGCTAAAGTTGCTCATTTGACAAAATAATTAAAATATCGTCATGTACCCCTTACAAATCATTTTTGGGTCGCTATTATTTAGTATTTTACTGCAGTTTAGTTCTTTTTTTTTTCGCTTATCCTACATTAATAACAAGTTTTGCTCATATCATCATCTTTAGAGATTATGTCTACCTATCTGACAAGATTATCGTTTATTTTTTGCACAGCGAGAAAATACTTTACATGCATTGAATGATTTAAATATCGTAATTTATATTGCATTTAACGCAACCTGTTTGTATTGATTTGTTGGTATTAGTTATTATGCAACTTAAATTTATTTTCTATTCTTTATTCTGGTTTGTGATTCACGTGTTATTATATATATATATATATGTGTGTGTGTGTGTGTGTTTAATTTTTAATATTTTGCTTTATAATAATTATTAGAATATATTTATGGTATCAAAAGTCTCTCCCCCCCCCGATTTTCTTTGTTCATCTGAATTTTGGTTTGTATCTATTTTTATAAAGTAAATATTTAGCGGGTCAGTTTGGCCTTTGATTCTGAAATATCACTCATCACAATCTGACGCTTGTGGCGCGTGATATATTAGTTTACTTTTTTTTTGTTTCTTTTCCATTTTTTCTTTGGTTTATTTGTACATTTATTCAGTTTGTAATATTTTTAGTTTCCATTTAAATAATTTCTTCTAAAATTATTTCTAGCATATAATTTTTCTTTTGATTTAAAATATTTATATTTTCTAACACATATCTTTAATTAATATTGTTTTTACATTAATAATTCTAATATCTTTTTATTTTTGATATATTTGATTAACAGTTTACATAGGGTTTTTTAGTTCTTTTTTTATTTCATTATATTTTATTTTACTTTTTTCACAAAAAAATATATCTAATAACTTTAAAATTTGTTCTACATTAACGAATAAGTAAACACTTTTTTCCAATTAAGTTTGTTTATTCATTTCCATGAGAGAGTGGGCTATCAATATCAGAGAGATTTTTACATTATAAAATGGATAATACAAGAGACATAGCTTCTCCAAGATTATAGCAGAAGAGAGAGATTTTTTCCTTACCTTCATTTTTATAGGTAGGGATATCTCCAGATCACCTGGTAACTCTCTTGGTATAAGATGAAGGGATTATGAGGAATTTTCATGATGTACATCATTCTTGTGGGAATTATTTCTAACAGATTTAAAACTTTGGAAAAGTTGATTCAACATATTAAATGAACGCGTGATTGCAAAAATTAATGAATAATTTGGAATTGTATCAGCAAATAAGGATGAACTCTTTTCTATTGAGTTATAGAATGGGAAAAATTTGATAGTTAAATTAGTTTTATGTGAGATCACTCCGCACACACATGTATATATATATATATATATATATATATATATATATATATGTGGGGGGGGTAATTTTAATTCCCATGTCTGTTTCATGTAATTTTTTACTAAGACCTCATAAATGAAATAATAAGTTCAATGTTTATATAAAGTAAATTCTTAATTGTACCCAAAGGTTTTATGCTACCCCCTATTATATTAGTGCTGTTGGCATTATTATTTGTTCGCTTTTTGTGTAATTTATTTATTTATTTTTACTTATATCGATAGAGAGTTCTAAGAATTCTCGAAGGGATTTTTATAAATTTTTAAAAAATTAAACTGAAATTTCGTTTTACAATTTTGTCAGGGTGTTGTAAACTATGTCACTAATTAAAAATTGACAAATGAAAATAAGATAACTGTTATAAATAAAGTGATGTTATACACTAAAATAAATATAGCTTTTATTTTTTGAAAAAAAAAGTGATGAAATTATGTAGCTTTCAATTGTTTCCCCTCCTAACAAGTCCGAAACCAACAATCAACTTTCTTGAGAGTGCTCTGTCTATCCAAAATGTCTTGAATGCATATTATTAACACGCGGAAATTGTGGTGTGCTTTACCGTTTTTTAACGCTGAAATGGTGCAGGGTGTATCTCTTAAAATAAGCATGAAAGGCGTCAATGCATTAGGTAAATTCGTCTGGTGACCTTTTGAAACGAGGTGAACAACATGCGTCACATGCGACATCTTCATTCAATGAATAAAGAAGTGGATAAGAAATAAGAGAAAATAAACTGTTTTCAAACACGCGTCTAATTTGGGTATTGGTTGACTGATGAGGTACGATAGGAAGTTCATTTCTTGGATGATAGAGTTTCTAGAATGAAGTAGTTTATCGTTTTCTTGAAGTATACAAATGTTGTGTTTTTCGGATGATTGGAAATATTTCTAATTTAGACATTTTGTATGATTTTTTTTTTTTTTTTTTTGGAAATTAAAAAAATAATTCGAGTTCTTTCCAAACATCTGAGTTTTGTAAATGTTTCATCAAATTCATGAAATAAAATTGCCTTAAGGGGCTATTGCCTTTTTTAAAGTAGAAAAAAACACATGTATTACGGCTTAGAAACTAGTTTAATATTTTTTTTTTTATCCATTATCGTTTTATTGAAGAGCGGCATTCAATTCCTGTGGTTTTTAAGGATATTTAAAAATTCTGAAATTATAAAGGACCTTCTGTGAAGAATTAATAACTTGAAGAGTGGTGGTTCCAAGTCCGGTATCGTGTTCGTAACTTGACAGTGCTTCAGAATTGTGACGTCTATTACATAATCTTAGTGTTGCTTCTAAGCGAAGTGTTAATAAAAACAATAAATTAGATCAAAATATTGATAAATCTTCATTGATTAGATATTTAAGCGTATGTCAATTAAGATATTGATGACATTTCTTGTTTCATTCGTCAGTTTTTAACAATACTTTTTTCATTTTCAATGACAATTTTAGGAGTATTTTATTTTCATGTTCATAAATTAGAAAATTTCAAAAACCAAATGAACTCGAGATTATTTTTAAAAATTATCAAAATAAACCGGATATAATTTATGTAAATTTTTCACCGATGGAAGTGTTATTAATTTTAACACATAGTATCAGTATGAAAAACATTCTAGAAATAATAAATAATTTCGAAATATCTTTAAAAAAAGGCAGTTCCTGTCCACTTTTTATTTTTGCCAAAAACGAGCTACTGGACAAAAACAAAAATAGAAATATTTCTATTTTGAATCAATTTGAAATCCTTTACTGTTTTTATTGTTTCAAATTTATTGTATGTAAGAAAATTGATTTGTTTGATTTATTTTGCGTAATGAACTAACGTTACCAAAATCATTCTTACATATTAATTTTTACATAAGAAATCAACCTTAGAAAAGATTAAAATTCTCTTACATAGGATAATAAGGAAGAATAAAAATATAACTATGAAATAACTATTACGTAATAATATAATATAATATTTTCATAAAATATTTTCGTAGGTCTAAAAATCGTTGACTTTATATGAATAAAAAGTATTGCAGAGAGAAAGAAAAACCTAAATAAAATCTCCCGTTCAAAAGACTTTTAAGAGTGTGATTTTATAATGTAACTGAATACAATTTTTAGATAAATGTAAATAAAACATTTCAAAATCAATCTTTTTTTAAAAAGATGGACTTGAAAGGTAACCGAAAGGTAAAAAAATAATTTCTTTAAATGTAGAATAATGTAACATTTTTAAAAGCTTGAAGTGCTCAATTAAGGTATCTAGATAATGACCAATAAAAAAAATTAAGTACCATAGTTACTTTTTGAGATCAAAAGAAGTATTAATGCTTCAAGCTTTTATGAATTACATGTTATTTTATAGTAAAAAACTATTTTCATGCTTTCTAGTCTATCTTTAAATAAAAGCTTGATTTAAAAATGTGTATTTTACTTATATTTATATAATTCCTTTCGGTATGAAATTTAACAATCACACAGAAAAAAGCAATTTCGTGAGTTATACGTATGTGCAAAATTTCAACTCAGTTGTATGACGTTGAGTGCAAAGCTCATGCCAACCCTTGTATTTATTCCGTCATTGCTTGAGCAGACCAATATTGTACCGTCATTGGAGTGGAAAATTTCAGCTCCATCGGATGATAGGTAGTGGGTAAAAATTAGAGTACAAATTTTGAATTTTTTTCTCTCTAGAACTCTAGAAAGACATACATGTGAACATTGCAAGTTAAATAAAAGCTTGTAAAAAGTTTCATTATTATATGCATCTCCAAGGCATGTGAACTACAAGCTTTTTCTAAAAACAATCATTCTTCCATATCGATACGAATTCATGTCGTGTTGATTCAAAAATTCTTTACATGAAACCCTATCGATTATGATCTGGATTTCTTTGGGTAATGTGTGATGGAAACATTCCGGATTGATATTAAAATATCATTTGTGCTTCTTTTATGTAACATTGCAAAGTATTTCATGCATCGATTTCCCACGGTAATCGAATTTTTGAAGATATATATTTAACGAGCTCATCTGATATTTACAATGGGTAATTCCTTCGAATCAGGAAGAAATTATTCGAATTGATTTTAAATGAGAAAATATAGAAGAAAAAACGAAACGAGGAACTTCAAGTGTGTTATTTAAGTATATTAGAAATTCTTCTAATGACTTTACTGATTATATAGTTATTTCCTCGTTTCCTTCTCCCTCCCAAGACTTTTGAGAACAATATCATATAGGTGGAATTTTATTAACCTCAAGGACAAAAATACTTTATAGATTAAAATGAACACTTAAGTCAAATGAAGGATTTTTCATTTTCGGTTGCAAATTGTTCATTAACAAACAACAAAAGATGGAAATTTATGTAAATATTTTGCCTGGAATGATTTATGCCTGATATTAAAAATAATACTTTAGTTTTATTTGTTGTATTTATACTTCGTATGGTTTATGTTATTTCGAATTATAATGCAACTAACGCGAGAGAATTGTAACATATTCATGGACGGTTATAGCAGCCAAATGTTTATCCCCTATGTAGGTCCTTCCGTCTTGATTATTAATCTTAATAAATAAACGAAGTCTATTGTTTTTAAATACATTTAAATACAAATAAACTGTATTATCAGGATACTTGACAGTGCTAAAACGCGAGTCAAAGAAGGAACATTTTAAAACTGTCAGTGGATGTGCTAAATATTTCACATGAAAGCAATATGGGGAGTTTCTTTTAGTTAAAAACTAGTTTAACCTTGAATGTTTGATAAAAGTAAACAAAAAGAAAAGCTAAACCATCCTTATTTGTTTTATTTTTTATTGATGTTATTTTAGAATTGATTTCTTCAAAGATATATCTTTGAATTCATTGTAATTTCGTAGATTAATCGATAAAATTAACATGATTTAAAAATATTTCCATAATTTTCTTGTAACAATTTAAAATACATTTATTTCCAATTATAAAAATTATCATGATATAATGGTAGCCAATGTGAACTTTTGATCAAGGCTATAAAAAACCCCATGGCCATGTTAAGTATCATTACTTATGAGAAATTTTTTATTGTTGTAATCAATTCTAAAATGAATTAAATATTATCTTAACTGGAGATTATGGAACAAGTTTCGAATACGTCATTTTTTGGTAATCATTCCCAAGAAAAACCTCAGTATATATTTGAATTTTGCTTGGACTATGTTTTGCTCCGGCCAAATGACGTCAAAAGCAAAACCGCAGAAACCTTGGCTACTGCTTTTCGCAAGTTCAACGCCCGTTAACCCCCTCTTCAACCTCAAACCCCGATGGGTTTTCCCCAAGTGATCATATTAAAAAAACACGTGCATCAAAGCACAGCTTCCCCGAATTCCAAAAGGTATTTCTTTTTTTTTCTTTCAGTATCAAGCCAGACTTGAATATTAATTATGATCATTTTTGTACCAGAAGGCTTTGTATGTCATAATTATTGATTTACTTTCATCTCTTCCTTTTCGCGGGGTAGCAATATTCAAGAAGAGATGCAGATAAAACGAAAACATATGACGTCAATGCAATAATTAGTTTTTTTTTTGATCGTTTTGTTGCTTTGGAATGTATTGCCAGGTCGAGAACTAGAATAGAAACAAATTGCAGCAGAAAAATTACTTTCTGCCTCTCGACAGGTTCCGGCAAATCATCAAACGTCATTTTGAATTTTTAGAATGAATTACCTCTTTGTTGTTGCTCAGCGACGCAGTCTGCCTGTCATTTAAATTGACAAGTCTTGATGGGTTGAATTAAATTATAAAATATATGAATATCTCAGTATTTTTTATACGTTGAAAAACTACTACAAAAAGATTTCGTGTTATATAAAAAATAAACAAAATTATACCACGTGAAGAATTCTTATGTCTCTCTCTCTTTTACGGAATTTTTTGGAAGTTTAATTATTGAAAAAAAAAATGTACGAAATGAGCAATAGAGTTTTGCACTTAAAGAATTTATTGAAAATAATTCATTACAAGGTTTTGTTTGAAATATTGTGCTTTGCAAACATTTTTTCCTAGTGGATATTTCACTGGTGATCATAAGTTTTTCGCAGTCACCAACAATTATCATGATATTTAATAGGGAAATATGCTTGCACACACACACACACACACACACACACACACACACGAGTATATAATTGCTAAATTATTCGTGATTACGAAATTCGTTCATGAAAATTTCTTTACAAGGAAGATTTTACCTGTATATGGAGCATTCATCTCCATAAGAAGACGTTTTTTTTTCCATTTTATTTTTTAAGGTGTTTCAAGAAAGATTCATATTTTAAAAATAATCATTCGTATTTTGATGTAAAATTTTAAAAAAAGAGACAGAAGGTACTTGAAATTCCTCAAATTAAATAAAAATACTAGGCTGGATGTTTGACAAATCTTACGAGAGGAAAATATATAAATACAAGGAAAGAATTATTTTCAGATCTTATGTTAAAATTGATCAACAATGCAAATCAACTTCCCCTCTTTGTATAGTAAATTCCCGCTCCCGTGATGCAAACAATAGTTATCCGCAGTTATCTTCAATGATATCTCAATCCTTTTGCTAAATATCTTAATTCAATCTTTCTTTTACCATTTTTAATTAAATGTCTTAAATGTCTCCCCAAATATATCATAAAGATATACCAAGGGCCTGATGAAAGGTATCTTTTCCACCAATTTTCATTGACAAATATATTACTAAGCAACATTTCAATCCCTGGTTAGAATACCTATCAAGTTGTCAATTCAAAAGCATTTTAAATACTTTCTACTAGCTTTTATGAAAGTAATTACGTTCAGATATGCGAGTATGTATGCATTTATGCTTTTTTTTTTTCAATTTAAAATTTGTACTTGAATTTAACACTCTTCCTATCATCCGATTGAGCTAAAATTTTGTATATACATAATCGCTGATGACAATTAAGTACTATGGATGCTGAAGCAGTCACAGACTTAAGGAAGAGAGGAAGACAAGGGACCCTGGCCTTGCATTTAGCAGCATCCAATTGAGTCGAAATTTGGCACACACGCCTAGCTAAATAACATTTGATTATGTTTAATAGTTAATTAAATGGAATTGTATGCTATATGTATTGTATGGAATTGTATGTTATGGTTAATTAACTTGAATTGAACGATGCATGCAAATAGCAAACAATAATAATTTTGTAGAAATTATTTAAACATGAATTCAGCATATATTATATCGACGATAATTTTTCCTTCCCACTCTTTATTTTTGTTTATTAAATTAATTGTATAATATTTTTTTTGAAAACGTGCTGTTTTGTATTTAGAATAATTAAGCGGGATTATTACTTGAAAATAATCAATAATTTTTATATTCATGTCAATAAGCCTATGTATATATATTTCTTTTTTCACTTTTTTAGTTAATATTTTATGACGTCGTTTGATGTGTTCGCTTAAACTTATGTGATTTTCGAATAGTATATTTAAGCATTTTTTTTTATTTCAGCTGCTTAAAAGTCACAAGAAAAGAGTTCATTCTTGCAAAAAGCATCAAGACAATAAATAACAGGACTTTGAAACTACTTATTCCCCGAACATGTTATACTTCATTTTGCCGTTGCTTCTGTGCAGCAAGGCGTTCCACAATTGCGCTGCTGCTAATACAAGTGATATTTCATATGATACATCAAAATCTAACCCAATCGTAAGTCACTTGATCAAAGCCTCGCCATTAGATTCGACAGTTGATGTAGTTCACGTTATTACTAAACATAGTGATAATGCACAAAATCCCGGCATCGATGATGAACTTCCAAAAGATCTAGAGATGACTTCGGAAGTTAAAAAGGCAATAGTGAGGCACAGTATTCGTGACATGTTGAAAAATATTCAGGTTGAAAATTCCACTGAAGACTCAGATTTTGATCGGTCCATATCCAATTTATCACAAGTGGTTTATTCAAAATTGACAAATATCTTACGAAATAGGATGAAAGAATTATTTTCAAAAACTTTTCCCTTAAACAGAGAAAAATCTGGATCGGATAATTCTGAAGACACTCATGCTTCTTCTGAATCCACTGAAGCACATTCTAGTGATGTTTCTGATGTGTCTGAAGAGCTTGACAAGGAAACCAAGGCACTGGTCAATAACTCTGATGAAAGAGTTCCCAGCGGTAGGCAGTTTGTGTTTCATCCTTACTTACCTTATAGTAAAGATGCATTACCCGATGAAAAAATCTCAATCCACGATGTAATTCCTGTTAAAATGGTGAAGTTTATAAAAAGCATGGTAGAAGATGCACCTTGGGAACAAATGTTTATGAAAATGGTGCGCATGGTAGTGGATCAGTTCGTCGACAAAATAATTGAAAAGATGTTCGCTCACAAAGATGAAGACGATAAATGGAGATCGCTAGAGGATGATCCTAAAACAGCAGCTTGGTCGCTACCCCAAACTGTTTTGACTTCTGTGGTAAGAATGCGAAGATCTTCCGGGGGAAAATTGAAATCTGAAAAAGAGGAGGCTTGGAGCGATAGTAATTTCTCTTCAGCGAATCGTGTATCTAAAGAAGACCGTTCTAAAGTAAAGGAATCACCAGAAGAAGAATCGTGGCTAGATTCAATTCTAGATTATATGTTCCCTGAAGATTCTAAAGCAGATTCATTCGGCGACGACGACTCAGAAACTGAACAGAGAGAGAAACGAGACACTACGGAAACTACGCCAAGTGAAAGTCGCAGCAGGTCTGAAATAATTCACGGTTTCCTCATTCGATTAATTAATTTTCAATCCGAAAAGCTGACACCCGAGACTGTTGACGCCGTTGTAAAAGAATCAATTCGACGTAAAACGCTACAAATTATGTCTCCTTCGGACATTGAAGACAATGATTATGATGATGATGAATCAATATTAGACGCAAGTTCTTTACCAATGGACAATCCATCTGAATTGTTATCGGAACGTTGGTTGAGTGTTCTTAAGAGCGAAGGACATCCTTCTATTGTAGATTCAACAGAAAAC
This sequence comes from Nephila pilipes, assembly GCA_019974015.1. Lineage (NCBI taxonomy): Eukaryota > Metazoa > Arthropoda > Arachnida > Araneae > Nephilidae > Nephila > Nephila pilipes. The sequence goes on from BMAW01119366.1 coordinate 142,135, forward strand.
GCCACACGCGTGAAGCGATCTGCAACTGATGACACGGATGAAGAGAACATTGAAAAGCGCTTGTGGCAGGCAAATCGTAGGACCCGACCTTCGAACTCGAAGGCAAGAGACGATTGCAGTTTGAGGCGAGCTTGCAACGCGGGAAGACTGCTTTCCAGATTGCCATCTGTGCAAGACATCACACTGCAGCTAAAGTAAGTAAAAAATCTCTTTTTGTACATTTGAAATTGAAATAACCTACTTTTTAAGCAGAAAAGCATATAACTTATGGTTGACTCCATTCGAGAGTTATAAATAAGTTTCAGGTTGTCAACTACATTCTTTTCATTAATCTTGGGTGTTTCCCCGCAGAATGTTTTATTATTCTTTTTTAAATGCGAGTGATGACATGAATTAAAAGTTTATGACAGCAATATAATGATAAATTTCGAGGTAGAATATTCTTCTCGTGTTCGAAAATGGCTTGGCGAAGTAACTTTTCCACAGCTGATAGAATCAGCTGAAGGAATACCTTGAAAGATTTAAACGGAATTGAAAATAGAAATAAAACTCTATAACCTCTAGCCGGTATTATTAAATTAAAATTATTAAAGCGTGTGTGCATCATAATTTATAATAAGAGCGTGTTCAGCATAATTTATAAGTTTATACTGCTTAAGTTCAGAAAGTATTGAGGAAATTTATTGGCTATATATAAAAATAATGCAAAATAATTTTCATCTATTTACGATAGTTTAATGCATTTTTTTCTAATATTTCTGATTTTTAAACCAAGTGATGCAATGAAAATAATATTTCCTCATTAGATTTAAGGCTTTTGTATGAATTAGTTTAAACTTAATAAAATATCAAGGTCGATTTTGGTTTCTACCAATAAAATAATTAGTCAATATCATACGAATTTTAGAGTTTTTACTTCATGATTATGTTTATATAGTTCTATAAAATAACATTAGTAATCATGAGAATTATTTATAATTACAAAGATGATCATCATAATATTTTTGAGATATGTATTTTCAAGAATCATTAAGTACATCGAATCGAGCTTTGAATGTTTTAAATGGCAAAGGGAGAAGAACAGAGCCTTTGATTTATCTGTGATAAAACAATAAAATCATGATGATACTCATTTTATTAAAGAGTATAGAGATGAGTTTTATTAGAAACGAATCGTGTATTGTCAGTTAGCTTCCAAACCTGTTAAAATCAATAAGATGTTAATTTAATCACTTTCTTACATAACACAAGTAAATAAAAGTGCTACTGAAAGAATTTTAAAATAATAAAAAAATAGAGTTTTAAAAAATTAAATGAAATTTGTTAATGCTTCAATCTTACGTAAATTCCCCAAGTAGAGTAGAGCAAGAAATTCAAGTCTACTTGTCAAGCTACTTTTATGACTAACGAACGTTGAGTCTGATAAAAAAAAAAAAACGACAAAGAAAAATGAAATATCTATTGATTTAGTGATAAGGGTGTGCTTTCTGCGAATTTAGTCTTTTTCGCCTAGATTCACGCTTGAAAGCAGAAAAAAAAAAATGGGTAAAGCACCTTGAAACAGTCTTTTATGAATATCCATAGAACTTTCTCAATTCTCTTAGAAATATTTAGTCTGAAAATATTTTGAATCCCACACAAATTTGATAAAACTTTGATTCTATTAACAAAAGGTTTAATGGATTTGAATTTTTTTGTTTTTTTAATTGTTTCCATCTACATGTGTCTTTTGAAAAAAATGCTATCAGCTTTCTAAAAAGCTATGTTTTTGATGCGATATTTTAATTCGAAGTTATTCCCCGGTTGTGAAAAAGAGTAGATATGATGGGCAAAGAAAAGACTTGAAAGCTGAAAACCTTTATTTCATATGAACAATCTTGGAGATGAAAATCATAGCTGTACATTTGTATGAATATGTTGCTTCGAAGTTTGATGAATTGACTAAAAATACATCCCAAATGTTGATGTTCGTGTATGCTTTCCTTGAAGTGAATTTTTAAATTCCACTTTCTGTCTTGAAACTTTGAATATGAAATTATTCAATCTTCTTTAATAATCTGAAAGTATTCAGCATGTCAATGACAACATTCTGTGTAATAAATGAATTACTGACTAAAAATGGATCTTCTGAAGGCCGACTAAGTTCGTATTATTTTCAATTTGTTCTTTATTTTAGCAAAATTGCTTAGGTTATTTTTTAAATAAAATTATTTGTCACAAGCATTTATATGTGCGCTATTAAAAGCAAATGGTAATTGAATGTGTGATTGGAAAAAAAGATCGCTTTCCAGTCAGACTTGTTTGTAGGTGAAGAGCGGAATAAAGGAAAATATCCTCTGATTATTATTCTTTTTCTACTCAACGATGGAAGAATATTGCATGAAATGAGGTAATATATATATAAAGAATGTTTATTAATTTTGACGAGAGAGAGGCACTAAATATACATCATTAAAATGGATACCGCAAGAGGCGTAGCTTTTCCTTTTAGATTACAGCAGAAGTGAGAGAGTTTTATCTTGCCTTTGAGTTTATATTGAGGGATTTATTCCGATTTAGTAGTAATCACATGAATTAGGAACAAGGGATTCTAATGAATTTTGCTGGCTTCCACAAACCTAGAAGGGATTATTTCCTACAAATTTACGACCCAGGGAAAGTGAATTTTAGCAGATTTTAAATCGCATAAATTAAAAGATAATTGGAATTGTGTCAGAAAATAAGGTCGACTCTTTACTAATGGGTTATAGAATGGGAAAAATGAGAAAATTAAATTTTTTTTTTTAAGTTGAATCATTATTGATATATAACACGCATTTGCTTTAATGATTCGCAAATATCAAACTATTGATTGTGTGTGAAAACATAATAAATAAAAATATTTTAAAAAAGAAACCTATTCCTTAGACATATATTTCTTTTTTGAATAAAAACGAACTGACGTTACTGTATATGTGAATTAAATTTTTCATTTTTAATAAATTACTATCAAGTTTTTTAAACGCTGTACTTGTGTTGAGCTTGAGGCTGTTGATTAATATTCTGTGCTCAATATGGGAAACTCTTACGGAACATTACTTTGAGGAGGTTTAATAGAGTAATAGTACCTTGACGATATATGATTTTGTTAAATAATGACGACAACGTATGCTCTTCTTGAACCAAATGATTATACACCAAATTTTGAAATTTCTTCTGAGAATATGAAATAAATTCTTGTTCAATAGTCTAGCAAAGAATGCATTGTTTGCGAAGTTCTTTTGGTATGTCAATTCTCTCAACTCACTAAATCTTTAAACCTGCTTTCTATGGAATAAAATGAGTCAATTTATATTTATTGCGTAACTTTTTTTCCTGTATATATGAGATATTATATGAGATGTCTTAATGTTTATGATTTTGTTACAGAGCTTACGGCAATGAACCTCACTGGGACGCCCTCCTGTGGGGAATGAGCAAGAAGAGATGTTCCAGAATCTTCTGCAAGCGACAGAGATCGCCCAAGGGCTCCAAGCACCGCTGGGATATCCCAGAAAAGCCGCACCACAAAAAAAGTACCTCAACTTCTCGAGGTTCCAGGTTGAGATTCGACGAAAGTGACCTCACGACCATTTATCCGGTTTAGAAACTGTAAAAATGAGGTGTTGAAAGGGTCAGTATTATACCAATATAGACTGTCGATGGCAACACAAAAGTTCCGAGATCCGCGGTTATGAGCCATCTGGCCCTAATGACTGAGGTTCGCATTCACCAATTGTACCATTTTTGGCTGCTTAATGGCAAGAAAATGATCCCTTTGTAAGCCACTTCCTATTTCCGGACAGAGAAGGCTTCAAACTGGTTTCTAAGATTGTTTATTTTTTCGGAATGTAAAAAAGCACCAGCAAGATCAACACGTAGATGCTAATTAGTGTCGAATAAAGCTTAAAAATCTGACGAGTTCTTCACCTGCGGCACAGTGATCAAAAGAAAACTTCATAATAAATTGTTGATAGACATTATTGCTCAGTTTTTTAATCCTATTATGTTTCTGTTGTTTTATGCATTTTTGTAAATATTTTGTTCTTTTTAAGTGTTTGAAATCGTAATTAATACTAAGGTCCTAATATAAATCATTAGATGTAGAATTTAAAGATTTATAAGCAGAAATTCAAAATTACATACTTATTTGATTAATCCTAAATTCTTATAATGTCTCCTTTCAGAAATATTAAGTTACAAGCATTTTTCTTTAAATATCGCAATGACCTACTGTTCCTCTTATAAATTCAGCGGGAGTTCTCAATTAATTTTTCCTGTTCTAGAAAATGTATATAATTTTTAAAAATGATTTTCCTGGTTATAATAGAGAGCAATCACCTTTTCCACGCCACTTTTGTGCTATGGTATTCTCTTAACTTTCTGTATGCCGGGGGATATGACCTTATTTTCATAGAATCAAAGAACGGTTTATAATGTAGATAAAGGTCATTGATTGTTCCTAAGTTTAACCTTTTCTTGTGAATACTTGTAAATAACTTCATTTGTAAATATTTTTCACCTTCCACCATCATTTATTTATTGCTTTTGTGCGAAAAAATATCACCCCCATCCTACATACGGTTGACGACTGCCATTGTCTACTGAATACAGATGAAGATGATTGCGCTGAAAAAGCTCAATGCTTCAATGAAGGTATTCAAAAGAAGCTCTCAGTGTAAATAAAAGTAGCAATCAACATAAAGTTTTATCGAAATTCCTCAGAAAATTAATTGTTCTAGCTTTTTGCGTGATTATATTGTAATGTAATAACTCAAATGAAATAAATGCTGAAGAATTTCATTTCTGATATTAACAAATCAATTGAAAATCGATATCATCACAAGTTTGCTTAAAATTAATGGAAGTAAATTAATTTATATTACATTTATAAACAATGTAAAGTGTAGGTTACCTAAATTTATTGTGTTTCGATTTGTATGACATTATATTTTTTCTATACTTTTAATAATCAGATCAAATCTTAAAAACATATTGCCTTTAATAATCCTAATAAAATTGCTTTCTGTAATATATGAGAAAAAAAATGTGTTTCAAAAGTATAAAATGCGAACAAATTACTTTAAGGAAAAAAAAAAAAAAAACCCAAATGAATATACGAACAAACAAGAGTTTTTGTATGTATTATTTTGTGTAATTTTCACTCTGTAATGCGCATGAAAGAATTAAATTGTAAACCAGCTCGTTTATATATATGAAAAACTCTTAAAACTGTAATATAGTAGCTTAAGCAGCTTTTTATTTGTATGAATATGTAACATAAGTTATATTGCACACGTTTAAATATGTTACACTTACCACGAAATACTGTGAAATGTCATTAAGGTTTTAAATTTATTTGTCTATTAATGTATATGATTTTTCTCCCAAATAAAAACTGATTATATTCAATATTTGAGTAATCTCTTTTACTTATTTTATAAATACTCATATTTACAATATTTAGAACTGCACATTAATTGGAGTAAAATGAAATAATCTAAACAAGTATTTCATTGCACAGGTAAATTGTTTTCCTGAAAGAAACTTGTTTTCTGTCCGTCACATTTTTCACTGGAGAATGAATTCGAAAATTTATGAGTTTCCTCATACTTTTTCTTGAGGTGAAGTAATAAAAAAAAATCATTCTAAATATTTGTTTACATTCAACCGCAAGAATAATAAAAGTCTAATCTATCACTTCTTGAGCGAAACATTTTAAATTAATGGCATTCTGCGGTTATAAATATTTTCCTTTAAATACAAAAATTGATTGTCAAGGCCAATTTCAATGTTAAAACGTGGTACGATATATTTATGAGGGAAAACTGTTGTAAATGTTATTAAAATGTACATTTATTCAAGATTTCGTTCCTTCCTTATGTTTAGTATAATTTTTGAGACAATGTACAGTTTACTTATATTGAGGCTTATTTAAAGATATATTTTAATATCGAATTTTTATTTAAAATTTATACAGATTTTATTCAAAAGTGTATTGAATAGGCATTGGTTATTTTTGCGTAGAAGAATCGGAATCAGTATCATTCAAAATGCAATAAATACTTGAATAACCCTCAATAAATCGTGTTACTCATGCGGAAGTTTTTGCAAAAAAAAAAAAAAAAAAAAAAAATTCAATTTTTTTCTCGCTATAATACCATTTCACAAGAACAAAAATTTATTATGTATCAATCCCCAATTAAGATAGGTTATGTATTAAAAATTATTACACAGAGAGTTAGTGATTACAAGTAAAAGTTGCTTTTGGTAATGAAAAAACGAAAATAAACAGGTTTATAAGAAATATAATCATTCAAAGCCCCATATTTTCAAAAATAAGCGACTCAAAATTATAAGTATTACATGAATGCAAAGAAAAACTGAGGAAGTTTTATTCTGTGAACTATTGGTTGGACCTCGTGTGTTCTTCATGAAGCTATTTCTCCAAAGCTATATCAAAAGTTTTCAAGAAGCTACCTCGCAGTTGGATCAGCCGTAGTGGACCAGATGACTTACACAGCTGACAACCTAAGTCACCTGATATGGCCCCACGCGATTTCTTCATTTGGGGTTTTGAAAAAGATAAAGTGTACGCTCCACCATTCGCCACCAATTGTTGTGAACCAAACAATGGATTTCTGCTGCTATACAGTCCATTACCACTGACACTGTACAACGAGTTTGGCAGGAATTTATATATCGAGTTGGCATTATACGTGTAACTAAATAGGAAGTTATATCGAACACTTGTAAAAAAAAAACTTCCATTTTTTTCCATTTGCATTTTTACTTCATTAATCCTTCTGCATCATTTATTTATGAAAATACAGCGTTATTTCTTGAAATCGGATGATTCATTTTGAATAACCCTGCACAATTTATTTGTTTCCTAAAATTGAACATCTGTCAAAAAATAGCTTTTAAATTGTTCTTCCTAATAAAATGGTAACATCTTACCTTGTGTTTGGTACAATATATCTCACGAGGATTCAGTGCCAGAAATTTTAATCTACCAACCGACCTGTGAAAAAATAGATAAATCAAAAGATATTTAATAACTTGCATTTTTTAAATTTTCTAATTTAAAACTTTTGTCTTATCCATTCGATTTATTTATCCTTTTTTTTGCAGAAATTATTCTGTTCAATGATTCAAAAATGCCTATATCTTTTATTCACTGTTCATAAAAATAGTAAAGTGTTACTTAAATCTTATACATTTATTTGTATTTTGGAAACTTAGTTTATTCACGCTTTTCTCAAAATACAAATATAATACTTAATAAAAAACTAAATGCGCGTAAATAACGATTGTTAAAATCGCGAAGACCATAAAACGCGGAAGAAACACGAATGAAGTATTTTATATAAAAAAAATTATCCAGAAAATTTTAAATCCTTCACATACATTTTTTTACGATACCTCAAAAATTCCAGGAAAGAAACATTTAATACGAAACATTCACTCAAACATTTAGAAAAACTTTTGGATTTCAAAAAATTCATGTACACACAGTCAAATTTCTGAAACCTTATATATTTCTAGTATTTCTTTTAACACAACTTAAAATAATCTTCAAATATACATTTAAAATATTTTTAAAATTATCTCTTAGCATGGCTTACTATTCGAATCCTCTTATTATTTTTAGTCCTTTTCCCCCAAAAAAAGTTTTTAAAAGATATGTACACAGAAAAATAAACAAGATTCATCTATTTAGCCCTTTATGAGTTCCCAAACAATACTTATATGTAAATACTAATTTGATTAGCAAAAATGCAAATGTTAGTTTAAATTTCTGATTAATAATTTTTTAAAAAATTGCATTTATTTCCAATTTATTTTACAGAATTATTAATAAGTTTGGAAAAATCGTTGTTATCTCTTAATTAAAGTATGTATTTTGTTTAAAGTTATTAATCCGATTTCTATATAACTCATACGTTCATAATGTTTCAGTTTTTTAAAAAAATCAAATATAAGTAATCGAATTAAAACTAACACACACACATACGCGAGCGCATATATATATTGAATAAGTCAATTTTTTTTCAAAAGTTAACATTATAAAAAATTTAATAATAAAAATTGAAACATTAAGAAGAAATACATGAACCAAACCAAAAATAAGAAGATAAAAACTACGAACTGAGAAGTGAGTTGTAATGCATTAAACAAATTTAACTATTAAAGAAAAATCATAAATTCAAAAGAAAGTAAATTTAAATAAATGGACAAAAACCAGAAATATTAAAAAATAATTGAAAAATTTTAAAAACGAAAACTGTGAAGAAAAAACAAATAATTGGAAAATAATGTATTTAGAATTACTGCTTGAACTATTTCCATCAACAAAAATTTTTTTTTAAAAAAAGAAAAGGTTACTAAGCCAAAAATACAATCGGGAAGAATCTAAAAACAAACACATACCAAATTAGAGAAATAAAAAAAAAACTATTCACACACCCAAATAAATCTTAAAGAATGAAAGCTAAAATAACTATAAAACATAAAGGTTATTAAAAACACAAAAAATAAACCAAAAAAGAACAAAACTTTTTGCATGTACAACTCATCATATGTATGAAAACTACAATCGTGGTGCACAAATCACACACAAAAGGGAAGTCTCATTTGGAAATTATCTTTCAAAACTAATTTAAATTTAGCAGAAAGATTCACATACATGTTACATAAACACAAATGTAAATCAGAAAATTTTCATTAAAATACGACCATTTTCTTCAGAAAATGCTAACATCGATCACACATAATAATTTAGATATATTATACGTTGTCTATGGATTATGTAGATATAATTTGGTTGGTAATAATTTTAAAAATAGTTTCCTTTAATGTATATGAAACATATCACATAAAATTCTTTGGGCTTTGATCTACTGATCTTTCATTAGAACATTTAAAATTGCCTTTTCACTGGCGAGCCGTTCGTTGAAAAGACTCTGTCCCATCCTAAGATGTAAGTTTTCTTTGTGTTCATCGAGTGACCGTGGTAGCGTAGTGGTCATGGTCCCAAAGTCGCGGTCGGCGTTGTTTCCTTCGAGTCGTAGGTTCGAGTCCAAAAGCCACCGATGACCCGTTGTATAGAGAGGCTGATGCATGTTCAATCTGTCAAGCCTCCAAGTTCTTTCATTGGTTAGATGTAGAAGTTTGGGGAGAGTGTTGCCAGTTCATGTGTCGTCCTCGTCACTTGACCGAGGCTCAAAATTAAGTTACAAAATCATTTAATCTATCAAACTCTCCCTTAAAAATTTCGAATGATCCCTGTCCCTTACAACCAGGAGCATGAATGAAACAAAAATTGTTATTTGATTTAAAAATTAATAAACATATACATTTAAATTCTATTTTGCTTATCGATAAATTTTTTTTAGTTAAACTGAAATGAAATACTAATAATTTTTATTTTATCTATGGGTAAAAAAAATAGTTCTATCCATAAATATAAATGAAATAACTTCTCAAATAATATAATTGAAGCAAATACTAACTTAATTCAAATATAACAGTGAAATATAATGTTATATTGATCTTGCGATGTAACACACTAGTGACGAAAGTAAAATAATCGAATCTATTAGAAAAGCGTTTTCACACTAGTCGCAGCAGCACTGAGATTTATTCGCCAGCGAGGAGCAGGACAGTATATGTTACCATTTATGTAAAATGTGTTTGAGATCATTTTTTGATTCTAAAATATGCTAAAATTGCAATACGGTTTGGTTTGGCTTTATTAACGTCGCACTCAAAGCAACACAAGAGCTGTTAGCGATGGACTTCGTAGTTTTGAACCTCGGTCAATTGACGACACCTGAGCTGACACCTTCCTCTCCTAATTTCCACACCACGCCATCGGGAGGAATTGAGCCTCGACATACTTAATGTGCATCGGTCCTGCTACACGGCGGATCTTTTGTGGTATGCAAGACACGAGCCCACGACTCGACGAAAACCACCAGCCGTGAACCCGCGACCATGACCTCTAGGCTAACGTGGCCCGATTGCAATACAACGCCAATGTAATGATATGCTTAGTGGTATTTTTTCAATGTGTAAGTAGGAATTATAGCTAACTTAGCCAGCATGACGGTTTTATTGTTATGCAACACAGAAAAAGTAATAAAGTGCGACTAATCTTTCTTTGAATTTATGTATCTAAATTAAATTTTCACTACACCCTTTGAGATCGCCTTCCATACTTTAGGTGGCTCTGATATAGTTATGTTAGCAATTTTCTTTAAGTCTGGTTTTAAACTTTGTTGAATATATATGGGATCAATAGGGAAATGTGATACATTTTGTTTGCAAGGAAATTTATTTCTTGAATAGTTTGAATAAAAACGGTTTTTATGGAAGTATTGAACTTAATATAACATATTCTTATAAAAATTTAATCGCATCTATGCTAAAACGGAGTAAAGGGAAATTTTAGCTTAAGGATGCCCAAATAAAGGCTAAAGGCTTTTTTTACATATTTTTTTAATTAATATTGACTGTAGTGTAAAGTGTCCGATTATTTACAGTGACTTCCAAAATTGAGTATATACCCATTATTTTCCCTCCTAAATATGTAAAGCAAAATTATTAAGCACGTATTTTAAGTCTAATATTTATAAGACAAAAAAATGAGCATTATAAAAAATATTAGACTTAGAAACAAAAACAAAAAATTGCGATAATATTTTAACTTCCATAATTTTTAAGTTGGAATTACAGATTTTTAAGTCTCAAAATTGAATATTTACGTTATATAATGAATCCAATTTTTTCAGCAAAACATAAATTATTATTTCGTTGCATATCTTTTTGCACTTAGAATACCTTCCAAGTGATGTACACTGATTCGAAAAGATTTGCGCACTTTCACTGGATATTTTTGCCCCTTTTCTTGTAATACTGTTTGTAAGTGTTCTTTAATTCTAATATTATTCTTTTGAACAAAGTTTTCCAACTGAGATTACAAATTTTCCACCACAATGACGTCGAGAGATTAAGATGGAGTATACATTCGTATTTTTCAATTGTACAACAATCATAACTTAACAATTTCAGCTGTATGTTTTGGTTCGTTATCTTGTTAAAACATACGACGCGATCTTTAACCTAATTTCTGAAGAATAATTTAAAGCACTTAATTATAAATTATTCTTCAGAGCTTCCATGTATTTCCAAATAATAACTCAGTCAATAAAAGTTGCTTTTCTCGAGCTTTTGCTGTCCTATTAACTTCGTACAAGAAACGTACCATTCTATATTTGACAATGTGAAAGGTATTTGGGGGAAATAGATCAGATTGAGGATTCCGTCAAACATAATCGTACCATCGACCATAACTTCCCAAAACATTGAATTAAATTTAATATTTAAAGATTGTGTTTATTTTAGAAACATTGAGGTTTTGAAATAATGTTTTTAGCAAATGTGTAATAATTTTTCCTCTATTTTCTTTGGAACTAAAGGATTTTCTTCTAGCTACGTGATCATTATAATTTGTTTTTCGAAGTATTTTTCGGATTGTTTATACAGAAACGCATCTTCCAATTTCTGTTGAAGCAGATGAGGCATACAGAGCTCACCTTTGGTCTTTTTCTTACATCTCGGAGGCTGTTTCTATGGATCAACAAATTGAAGGGTTTTTTTTCCTTCCTCTCTTCCACATTTATTTGTAATTTGCCTAAATTTTTCATACTTCTATAAAATTTTTTGCACCCATCTGTATCTATACTGAATATAATGCAAAAGTTTACCTACCTCAAACATTAGAATGACAATTTTCTAAATTTCAACATTAGTTTAAGTTTTGTACCTCATTTTCACATCCGAAATGTTTTTCTCTTGGAAATAAAATATTAAAGAAACAAAACTATTATATTGAATTATTACAAAGAATAATGGTAATAAGATCATAATTTTTATGGGATGTATATTCAGTTTTGTGACACTGATATTTGGAGCTTTAACGTAAAACGTTTGTTAATTAAAATATTATCAATTCTCCATTTTATTTTATATATTGTACATTTCAATTTTCCTATCAATATTAAATTTAAGAGAGTATTTAATAATATCGTTTTAGACCTATCAAAAAAGTTTTAGAGGTGTATGCTCAATTTTTGGAGCCACAGTAATAAATTAATTTTACACTTTTTTTTTCTAAAATTTTTCATTTAAAAAAATTTTGCATATATTTTTTTACAATAATGAAATTATAAAATTGATAAATGGTGGTATATGAAGGAACTTATTTAAATCAATATTTTAAAATGTAATACATATTTTTTTTTCAGTTGAATGTCAAAAATGCAACTATATTTGTTTTCACAGTTTTGAGCTATTGTATGCGAGACAGATAATTTTTACACAGTTTAGTTATTTTTTCTATAACTAATAGCTGAAAAAGTATATTCATTTTATAAATATCCCACTCATACAAAAGAAGTAAAGAAATTATAATTTAAGCGCAACATTAAATAAATAATTTTATTTACTATCTAAATATTAACTTACTTTGGATATGTATTCTTCTTAAGACATAATTCCATTCAGTCAGATATTTTCTTGAAGACTTGGAATAAATTGATGGATCTAAAATAAATAGTGGGGGAAACAACTGCTTGTCAAAATTGATGAATTAATCTTCTTTTGTATTATGAGATTGTTATTTTTAAAAAAATTAGAGCTATTTTAAATAATTAAAAATTATATAGTTTGAGAATCCTTTGTCCTAAATTCGTTCAACAAGTACTGAATTCGAAATTGGGATTTTTGAAAGAGTTGAACAGTTCTGTGCTGATCACATAAAAATTACTTAGCCTACAGAAGAGAAAATATTAAAAATAAAATAAAAAAAAAACATATAAATAACTCTTTAATAATAAAAAATGATAAAAAGTATTTTTTATTTGAAAATAATTTTATAAAAGTTAAAAAATTTCGCTCTGAAATTGCGTTTTAAACAAATAATAAAAATAATTATAATTACTTAATAAAATACTTTATTAAAGAGTATTTGGCAACATCAGTAAAGGAAGTTTCCCTTTCTTCGCATTGCTGGACAAAATTCTGTAAAGGATGATCTATAACAATTAATAATTATATAAATAAGCAATAGCATAATACTCATGTTTTCTGAAAATAAAACTAAGCCTACATTTTGCAAAAAGTTATTAAGTAATCTTACGATTGTTAAAAGTGTTTCGTTAAGAAAATTTTTTTGTATTATTTATGAAATGATCTAACACAAAAAGTAGAAAATTTGTTTTACTACTTTTACCTGCTTTCATCAGGAATAAGTTTCATTTTTAAAAATATATTACAATACGAGGAAATTTATTTTAAAGTTCTTATATTGAAACTTATATTAAATTCGTTAAAATTAAGATATTTTACAATATTTTTACAATAATTAAAATAATATCAGGAGTCGAAGAAATGGCTGAAAATAGGATCAAATTAGCCAAATATTTAAGAAATTTATGAAGCAGTAATTTTTATAGCGAAACTTTCACAAACTGTTTCTTCTTGATTTCTTCCTTGGTAAGTTTTGCGACCAAACGATTTTGATATTCAAGTAAAATGTCTTTACTCTGTATTTCTGTTATTTATTTAATTATTTCATACATTATGTAAAAAAAAAATTATGCTCAACTTTTAATTTACTGAAGAACTCAACATATTTCTCATTAGATATTTAGGCTAACGTCTTCAAACTTTTTACGTTACAGAATAAATATGATATTCGATTTAATTATTTTAATTTAGCTTCTGTGAGTGATATTTTAATCATAGAACAATGATTTGTCAAAAGAACATTCAAATTTAGCGTAACACATCTGATACTTTAACTAAAATTATATATATATATATATATATATATATATATATACACTTCTTTTTTTTTTTTCTCATCAACGACGCTTTAAGATCTTAAAATTTTCATTATACAAAGATTTAAGAACTTAATCTATATGTAGGAGACACAGAATTGATTACAATAAATATATTACATCAAACGTTTTAAAATAAGAGATATCATTACTTTATTCGCGCATCATTCTTTGCTAATAAAATTTCGTTTGAGTCATTCTTTCCCCTATAAAATGATTTCTATTTATAGGAAAGAACCAAAAGTTTATGGATTCGTAAGTCTTATGATTGTGTTATAAAGGTACAACTATATATTTTTTCTCTACAGACAGTAATATTTAAAATTAAATCTACAAAACCTCTATTTTTTATGGAGGTTTTGTATCTCTACAACAATCTAAAAGTAGCAAAAAAAAAAAAAAAAAAAAGTGATTCTTAATGATATTTTTCCATCTCCAGTAATATAAAAACACTCGTATTATTAAATTTGGGTAATACACAAACAATTCAATATTTGATTTACTTTATTCCGTCTAAAATAATCATTCTAATTACATCAAAAGAATTGTAAAAGATCTTAATTAGTTCTCAAACTACATTCATTTTAAATTTGAAAAAATAAATGAAGCTTTCTGTTTCATAATTTCATCTAAAAAAATTATAAATAATCAGTGTTTTAGGAAAAAAATTTTTTTTTTATTTCTCTAACACAGTTAAAAAATATGATCAGACAATTTTTCTTAAAAACAATCTTATTTTTCATACACACATCACTGTAGTTTTGAGAAACAATAACAATTAAGATGATGCATTAAATAATTCAAAACAATCGGTATTATTATACTATTTGTGTTATTCCATTTTTCGAAAAAACACTTATATTGTAACAAAAGAATTGAAGACGTTAATAATTGGTCCACAATTTGTTCGTTTTGCTTGAAACGATCATCAGAAACATTTTATATAGTAATTGTACTTCGAAATCTCTTGTAAACAGGTCAAGTTAAAAATAAAAATAATGTTTCGAATCTTCCATAACAATTTTAAAATATGTCACGAATTAATTATTAACACTATTTTTATGTAAACAAACATCTCAGTACTGAAAAGGAAAACTGTCCTTGTATGGGTCATAAACGCAGTTATAAATAGAAACATGGCGCTGCGTGTGAAAAGATTTTAGATAAGTTACCTTGACTTTTTGTTTGCTGCTGTTACTTCAAAAACAAGGAAAAAATTATCAAGAAAAATATTACGATATATATATATTATATATTCAAATATCACTGAAAGTTGCTACGAAGTAATTTTTATGAGAAAAAAGGTCAAATTAACGAGGGGAAAATACAGTCCGAACTCACGATAGTTGAGGTGCATGTCATTAAATAGCGAGGTACAGTTTTAATATAAAATGAGTGATAATATAAATTACACCTTCGATATAACTTTTTTTACGTTTCATTTGCTATCTTTCGGCAAAACCTTTTATTATTACCCAAAAGTCACTTACATAAGGAAAAAATCTTTTATAACATTTAAAATTTCATCAATGCAAAGTAGTTGAACGTACAGCTAATCTCCTTGATTTCGAGATCTTGAAAATAATCTCTAACAAAAAAATATTCTTACAGGAGCTTTTCAATTCTCGAGAAATGTTGATTCATGCCTAATCCAAGCATTCAAAACCTAAAAAGAAAGATAAAACGCATTAAAAGAATCAACCCTCTCTTAGCCCCAAACTTTCAAAAAATGCATATCAAAGACAACCTTTTCTTCATCTCCACCGGATCGATTTTTAATCTTCTTTCTTTGTGACGGAGGTTACGATTTGTATTTTACGATCAGAGGACTTCTGGGTTCTGATTTTTCCCACTCAAACCCTGCGCTTCTTTGCTCCTTTTTAGGTGCTAAAGTACCATTTCCCTTATATTTTTGTGTTTCAAATTTATCTCATTTGGTGTATGAGCTTGCTATTGCAAATTAGAATTCCATAGCATGTTTAACACACGATATATAAAATGTTATACGTTGAACAATTATGCAAATTACCTATTTTTATATAAAAGAATTTTTTAAGATCATAACTAAAGTGACAAAAAATATATTTTAATTAATTTACACAGAGAAAAGTGTTCTAGAAAAATGTTTTTGTTCATTTAATTTCTATTGCCATCTTTTTCCTGCCGGCCTAGAATCATTGCGTCGTCTGTGTACATGCAGAGAATCGTGTTGGGCGATTTGATATCATTCTCATATAAATTGAACAAAGTAGGTCCTAAAATTGAGCCTTGTGGAACTTCTGTTGTAACAGACTTTCTGAGAGTGAAGTTTACTCCCCAATTGCTGGGTATCAAAAATCCACATAAATAAGTTCGAAAGAGTTCAAAACTATGATATTAGACTAATTGTTAACACATGAGGATTCACGAGATATTTGTAATGCAATTAAATTCCCCGTCAATCAAACTATCATTCAAAAAACTTAAAAAAAAAAAAAAAATCTATAATTTCCGGACCAACAATAATAATTCTCTTCAAAATATTTCAAATTATAACTTTGATCCAAACTTTAAATACCCCAGAATATATTCTTAAGTCACTGAAAATTCCTTAACTTCTAAATTTTGATACAAAAATTCATTGTCTTTGAAACAATAATTCTCTTCCAATAGTAGCAATCCCACTCACCAATCAGATAACAAACTCTCCCTCTAAATTTTGCTCGGGTTTTAAATATTTCTGAATCAATCTTCAATTATGAAACGCCCTTCTTACTGGAAAATTCCCATTTTAACTTTCTGCATCCACCGTTCTGATTCACTGCTACTCCATTGGCTGGTAGCTTAAGTTAATCACATCCTCTCCCTCACAGCCGCTAAATACGTGCAAAAAATCCTCTGAGCTAAGACTTTTCAATGTTTTTACTCATTTATTCGTCTTTTCTAAAATTTAATGAACAAATTTAATTCTAGTATAAATTGATTCTCTCTCTTAATCTTAAACTCAATAATTTTATCGAGGGCAGTTCTGGGCAAGCGAAGCCGAAGAAACGCTACCAAAACTCAGATAAAGATATTAAGAGCCGAGAAGTTCATGTGTGTTCTTGCAAAGGTTGTCAACCTATATATATATATTTATATATATATCAGGAATTTAAAAAATTAATTAATAAAGCACATAAAAATGCTATTTTCAAAATCATGGTTGTTTATTCATTTCACTGAGAGAGGTAATAATTATCCATATGGCAGGAGACATAGATCTGCAGTTTGACGTACAGCAGAAGAGCGTAGAAGACAGGGAATTCTACTCTGCAATTTATACTAGGGATTTCTACCGAACATATGGGTAAATCACATGGTATAAGATGAAGGAATTATAGGGAATTTACCTGACATCTATCAGTCTCTTAGTGATTATTTCTAACAGATTTACGATTTGAGAAAAGTTGATTCATCAGATTTTATGAGCGCGTGATCTAATAAATAAACGGGTAATTTGGAATTGGATTAGAACATAAGAATGAACTCTTTACTTAGTGTTAAATAATGAGTAAATTAGGAAATTAAATTATTTTTATTTGAGATCATTTTGAAATTAAAGTTGAATCATTACACACACACATGTCCCTCGTTTTCGGCAATGTACGAAATATGAGAATTATTACATACTTTTCCTACGCATTATATATAATGCCTAGGAAATGCCTGTATATATATATATTCTACGTTATAGGTATTTATTTTCAAAACATATTTTAGCAATTTTTATTTTATTTATAATTTTTACTTGCAGTTTTACAGTTGAATATTGTGTTATCCTCCAAATTGAGCTTGTGTGCAAAATGTCAAGGCTCAAACTGAAGTTGAAAAATGGTTGAAAAGATCGTTGTGATTCTTTATTAATGTCGCACTGAGAAGCTACGCAAAGGCTATTGGCTACGGACTTCGTAATTTTGAATCTCGGTCAAGTGACGAGGACGACACCTGAGCTGACACTTCTCTCTCCATTCTTCCACACCATGCCAACGGTAGAATTTGGGACCTTCACCAAATTTTGCATGCATCAGCCTTCGACACGGCGGGTCTTGAGTGGCATCAGGTTCGAAGCCACGACTCGACGTAAACAACGCCCACCGCGAGTCTACGACCATGACCATTAGGTTACCATAGCTACACGATTTGGGTCAAACTGAATCTCAGTGCAAGGTAAGAAGTGTTGGAATATACATCAAAGTTAAGAATTTCAGAGGAAAAAATTTACTGATTACTAACGTTTACAAGTTCGTCTTTTTTTAATAAAACACGCACTCTCTCACACACAAACACACATTTTTTTTTTACACTCCTGAATTATAATTATCAACATATTTAGATTCTAAAATTCTGTAACGCAAGCTGACAAAATAAATTTGTTGAGGAAATATTGGATCTCTTTCACATGCATCACAGGAAAGGAAGAATCCTGTCAGAAAAACTTTCTTTCTTTCTTCTGAAAGAATTATATCATGTTCCATATCCAGCAGCTAGATCGGAGAGCATGATATAATGCTAATTTGCCGAGTCGACTATCTTCAAAAAAAGATTTATGTCTGATTTAATTCCATAAAGAAGAAAATGACCAAAGAAAGGTCTGTACTTATCATGCAGACTTCGCAGTATGGAAAACAAAATACTCTTCGTGTTTTCATAAAGAAATATTTTGAAACTGTGATTAGAATTTTCAAAATTTATGTTTGAGGTATTATGAATAAATACTCTCGAATTTTTTTCGGTTGGACATATTAAGGTTTCTTTTTGTATAAATTAAATTTTAATTCATTATAAGTTAAGCGAGCTTACTAAGAAACTATAATTGATTAAAACCCTTCAGGTTATTTTTAAATTTATAGTTGATTTAAATAATGTAACCTTCAAGTTATTTTTACACATATCTGTTGTGACTTAATTAAAATAATTTTCAGGTTATTTAAAATTTTTATTTTAATGTAAATAAAGTGTAAAAATAACAAATTTAAATCTTTGGATGCAAATTTTCAAATATATTATTTTTTTATATCTATTTAAAATAATTACACCTGGAATACTCAGTTTAAACTTATCTGTATAGTGGCTCCAAAAATCGAATTTACACCTATGCTCTCTTTTTGAGAGGCCTAAAACAATGTTATTACACTCAATTAAGTTTAATATGAGAAAATACATCGTTTGCAGGAACGATGAAATGCACATTTCAAAATGTATTTGACTAAAGACCAAAAAGTGAAGAATCGGTAGTATTTTAATGAACAAAATTTTTACTTCATAACTCTAAATTTTAGGGTCACAAAATTGAGTAGATACACTATAAAAATTGAGATTTCTCAACTATTACTTTTTAAAAAAGCATCAGTATAACACTTTTTTTAAAGATAAAAATATTTGATTTCTGAGAGAAACAAATATTTTAGATACAAAACTTATCTCCAGAATTGAAACTAAAACTAAAATTCGAAAAATTGTCATTCTAATTTCTGAAGTAAGTAAATTTCTGCATGCTATTGCAAGGGGAGGCTCAACGGAATCACAGAAGGTACCAGAATTATGCAGAAGTATAAAAGAAATTGTGCAAAAATGTGCGAAGTGGACCAAATTGCCTTATCTACTTCTACAGCAGTACGAAAATGTGTTTCTGCAGAAAGCATTTGAAGACTGCTCCCAGAAGCAAATTTTAATGGGCACGGAACAAGAAGAAAGCCCTCCAGTTCCAAAATAGAGGGGGGAAAAAGGAATACACATTGGTTAAGAATCGTTTTTCAAAGTCTCAATGTTTCTAGAATAACTTGATATTTAGTGCTAAAAGCTAATTCAAGTGATGGTATGTTTGATGGAATAATTTCCACCCATGAAATAGCTTGAATCTGTTTACTTTTTCTATTAATTGATTCTTGATGTGATTCTCAATGTCCTCATCTCTTCTAACAGTGGTTTTTACCGAGAGAATGAGAATTCGAAATAAATACATTTACCAGGTCACATTTTTTCGATTGCCACAAGTAAACAGTTTTATTAATTAATGATTAGTAAATGATTTCCCTTTCGGGACTAATAAATGAATTATTCAAAATCTGACTTTAGTAAATGACCCTTGTCTTTTATAATTAGATTGCCTTTCATTCCATTTCATGGGGACCAATATAACGTATCAGAAAGAGTGCTTACGTTGTTGCAAGTTCGTCCAGTTATTTATGTCAGTGTTTATACGCCGTTATTTAATTTATTTTTAGCTTTTTTTTAATGTAAAAATTCCCTCATTACCATAAATATTTGCACACCACAAGAAAATTATCAGACTAAAACGAAATTTCACATACGTAAGTACAACTTTGATGTAAGCAAGAGATTACAAAATCAAAGCAAAATTATCAGTTATCTTAGGGAAAATTACAAATGAATGGGGTTTTTTGTGCGTGTTGGGCCACCTCTAGCATGAATGATTGATGTGATATGGTCAGGCATTCAGGCATACAAGTCCCGTATGAAATCCTGCGACATCTCATTCCGCAGTTGCTGTAACCGCGCCTTTAATTCGACCAAACTCAAAGGCTGTCCAACTTGCTGTCCTAAATTATCCCAGATATGCTCTATTGGTGACAAGTCTGGTGATCGAGCAGGACAGGGAAGGGTGGCAATGTAGAAAAAGCAGTCCTGTGAAACTCTTGCTGTGAGTGGGTAAATATTGTCCTGTTGAGAAATGGCTCCTGGAAGCCCTGCTATGAGGGGCAACACATGTGTCTAAAGAATGTCACGAACGTACCTCTGGGCTGTTATAGTGCCGCAGATCAATATCAAGGGTGGGCGTGTGTCGAATACGATGACACCCCATACCATCACCCCAGTTGTGGGAGCGGTGTGACGTTGTACAGCTAAGGCAGGATCGAAACTTTCACCACGGAGCTTCCTCACACGTACGCGATTGCCACAACTGCCCAAATTGAATCGTGATTTGTCGCTAGAGATGACCTTATTCCATTCGGTTTCAGTCCAATCCCTTCGAGGTTCTGGCTTTAGCTATTATATTTTTATTCCATTCAATGAGAGAGAGAGAGAGACGGTAACGGCTAAAGTTACGAGGTACCTATTAAAGAATTTTAATTTACCCTCTTATCAGAATTAGTAATTTTAGAATCATAATTTAAAAATTTATTCATAATTAGAATTATCTATCAATATTAAGGTTCAAGGCAACAAAAGCCTGAGTATTTGACAGAGCGAGGAACTGTCGAAACAAACTTGGAAAATAAAGTTAGGAGAGCACGCATTGCCATTGGATCTGTAGCCGTAAGCTAAGGAGCATATATGGCAATGGACGGAGAGAAGATTAAGGGGTGGGACTTCAGTTCGAAGGCGAAACAGCTTCGAAACACTGTTGTCCTCGGGATTTAGAGAGGTTTAAAAAAGAAGTTAAAACTATTGAAATTAAATGTAATTAAAAAGAAATGCTTTAGAAACCAATTAAAAGGATAAAATAGCAATTTAATAGTTGGAGAAACTTTAAACGCGAGGAGAATGAATAGAAAAGGATAGAGAGGAGGGGAGGAGATTAATATAAATATAAGAAAAAAACGTGTCTTCATACACATTCCTTTTTTTCTTAAAAAATACCAACGATAAATTATGAGTTTATTCCTTGCACTTTGAAAACATTTAGGTCTGATATGTACGCTTATAAGTTGCTTAGGTTTGTTTCTCATTATTTTCAAGGATAATTAATGCACTGATTCTCTTAAAAAGAAAACTTATTGCAGTTTGAAAGGGCATCAGTATATCAGGTATCGTCAAGGGAAGGGCTCACGGGCATTGTATTTGATACGATCTTAGTAAAGAGCACGTCTTCAGTTGACATACTTTCTTTTCGAAGTTTATCAAACATTTCATCATAGTCACTTACTAACGGTTAATATGTTATGGTATTTCTTATAGCGATTATCGTATTTCTAAAGCACATTACAGCGATAGCATATTTGGGAGCTTAATCGATGAATTCGTTACCCTATTTTGAAAAAGTATGCACTAAAGACATATTTTTTTATTATTATTTCTGATTATGAATGTTTTCACTTATAATTGCTTTGAAGTGCATCAAAATATCCGAAACAAATTAATGAATGCACATTTAGGCACTTTTTGAAGAACAGATAATACCAAATATATCTTCGGTTTTTATACACTAGCAGTTGAACTACAGGATCAAATTTCGCATGTAATGTATACACGTATATAATGCAACAAATATCTCTAATTTTTTTTGTTTTATTTTCATTTGTATTATTTTAGGATCATGATGGATTTAAATTTTTTTAAAAATGATTTATTCTTTTCGTTCAAATGGACATATTTCAAAACCATTGTTTTATTTATTATCCCATTGTGATTAGAAAAAGAATCAAAATCCGTTTGTTTGTTTTTACAAAACTTAAACTTCGTGCCATCGATGATATTTAAAGCATTTATCGCATCCTAAAAAGCTGTTTCGATCTTTTGAAAAATCAGATAAAAAAAACACCTTTAAATTTTAAAAATCATTCAGCGTTTCATTTACATGACAATTTCATAATAAGTAATAATCAGTTTCTTAAAATATACCAGGAACAATGAATCCAAGAAAAAAAAAAACTCGAAAAAGAATGCAAATTTTACTTTTATAAAAAATATAAATAATTCTTCCTTAATTTCAAGATTCCAACACGCATTCTCAAAGTCTCATAAAAAATCCACATTGGTATAAAATACTTGAAAAAAAAAAAAAAAGATTTATAATGTTCTTGTTTATTATGGCGGGGAAGATTAGTCTAGAAAGAACGTATCATTCAAGGAGAAGGAAAAAAAAACGAAAACGCCGCATGTAAATACGCGTGTCTGCTTCCATTGGGAAGGTGAATAAACAATACCCGTGCCGCACCACGTGGTCGTGAAATTAAGTTGTTTTTATCCTGAAGGCTTCTGATAATAACAAGGAAGATCACCTTTTTCGTGAAAATAAAAAAATAAAAAAAATCTTGGGTGTTTAAGTACATGGTTTTGGGGATGAAAACACATTATTCAAATTTTTCTAAGAGGAAGCTTTCATGCTGATATTCTGTTTCGGAGAAGTACAAGGCATGGCTATGAAATAACGAGATTGGCACTGTAAAAAATTTTATTTTGATATTATACACATTTACTCATTATCAACTTTAATATACACCCCTCTTCTATCCCTAAATCCTACATGCGAATCTTCCATTGTTCTAAACAATGCTGGAAGTCTTATTCAATCAGCTCATTCAAGTCGTGAGCCGTTTCTCTTTCACAGCTTCAACGGACTCGAATCTTGTTCCTTTTGATCCAGATTTCGCCTTAGGAAACATACAAAAATTGCATGGATGCTAACACTGGGATTCTATAAATGGCTAGAAACCTCTTGATAGACAATATGGACGCGTTGTCTAGGTAGAAAAATTTTCCGCAAGAATTCGTTGTCAATTCCTATGGTCTCAGCAATCGCACGAATACTTAACCGACGGTCAGATCGAACCAGATTACCGATTTTTTTTTTCGATATTGTCATCCGTTTTTAATGTGAAAGGGTGTCCTCGGCGTGAATCATCCTCAAATTCTCAGCCATCTTGAAAATACTTAAGCCACTAAAAACACATGCATGCGATAAACATTCATTGACATACACTTCTTTCAATAAATTGTACGTTTCAACAGCGTTTTGTCCAAGTTTCATGTGAAACTTCATGACAATTCGTTGCTCACTTATCATTTTCCCACCGAAACAAACAAACAAACAAACAAAAAATTCTAATGCGAGATAAGACAACGGGTATATTGATTTCTTTACGAAAGAGAGAGGTACTGCATTAGGAAAAGGCATCACGCTAAACAACTGTCGGTCGCTGGTGTTTGACACATGTGTACTTCTTCTGTAGCAGCGTCAGTCTCGTTATTTAACAGACATACCTCGTATGAATAGTTAATCTTATTTAGGGAGGAAACTTATTACAATATGAAATGCTTATACTCCGTCAAAAATAACAGTTTTCATTGAAAACATTTCAAAACTGTTTCATATGAAGGTCTAAATAATTATATTTCTAAAAAAATATCTTTTTACAAGCTTTAACTTAATTAGCCCCGTTCGCATATTTTTCGAATACGAAATTTTTACTCGAATTTTAACCCTTTTTTCATCATCGTATCGAGCTGAAATTTTCCATACATGTATGATTCCGACGACAATACAACAACACAGGATGCTCGAGCAGTGATGACCTTAGGGTTCCAGCGGACCCGGTCTCTATACTTAACAACTTCCAATTCAGTTGAAATTTCGTACGTACATATAGCTCACGTAATTGCTGTTTCATTCTTAAATTTCCAGATTAAAAAGAGCAAAATAAATATAAATAAAAATATTTTTAAATTATTCTTTTATTTAAAAATGGATTAAAAGGTATATAAATATTTTTTATGTAAAACAATACATAATTTGTAAAAGCTTGAAGAGTTAATACCACCTTTCTTGATCTTATATATAAGGTACTTAAATATCGGTAATTTCCTAAGTATCTTAGTTAAGCACCTAAAGGTTTTATAAATAATAGATATTTTCACATCTAAAAATTAATCCATCTTTAAATAAAAGCTTGGTTGAAAAAAAAATTCTTATATTTTTATTACAAAGGGTAAATATTATAAAGTCACCTCAATTCTGGAAAAAATACCTTAATTTAACTGGACATCATTTTACAAGAGATTCTAACAATGACAAATAAAGTCACCTTTTTCGGAGAAATAAAGAAAATAATGACTGTGTGGTTGTTATATGCACGTGATTTAGGGATGAAAACATATTATTCAAGTTTTTCCAAAAGGAAACATTCTTTTAGGTGTTTTGATTCAGAGAAATATATGTAATTCATCATCTAAATGAAAATAATTGCAACATGCAATGAAATGTTTACTCTATCCAATAACTATTATTAATGAGCCTATTTACATATTTTTAATTTATTTGTTTTTAATGATGGATCTTATTCATTTGGTTTTAGTGAAAACATCAATAGAATAAAATTCAAATCTAATTTGTATTTTAAAAAGGAAGTGAAGTATATATATATATATATATATAATTTCAAGCTATATTTCGTTTTCAAATTTTTAAGTGGTCACGTTTTCATTAATTGGAAAATGTGTCTATAGTTCAGATAAATCCTTGAAATTGAAAAAAAGAATCCAACTCGTGGTAAACAAAATGATGTTACGCATAATTTAACATATAAACAATAACAGGATAAAGAACTGATAATGCACTAAAGCGAACTAAAAAAATATCAATAATCTTTAATGTTGAACGGACTTAATTAGACATATTACAAAGGTTCAATAAAATAAAAATTCAATAAAATAAAGGTTAAAATTGTTCATTAACATTGCACTTAGAAGCAACACTAAGAGTACTGGAGGCGGACCTCATAATTTTTAACATCAGTGAAATAACGAGGACGACACCTGGCGTCTCCTTCTCCAAATTTTAACATCACGCCAGCGGAAGGACTTGGAGCCTCGACAGATTCAAAGTGTATCAGCTCCGCTGTATGGCGGTTCTTTTGAAGCACCAGGACTCGAACCTTGGTGGTTGGTAGTTGCAACACCGGCTGCACAATCGCGACTTTGACCCATAAGTTACCACGGCTACTTACAAAGGTTGTGTTTAAGATGAATTAATGTTTTGTTAGATTGGTAAAATATTCTACATACAGCTTAGAGAAGATCAAATTAATTTATCCATTGAATACAAATTTATACGTCAAGAAAATTATGAAACTGATGTGGTATTGAACTTGTGACCTGTGCTGTTTTAGTTAAACCTCAGATTCAAAGATCCGTTGCGTAGAGGGCTGATGCATGTGAGATTTGTCGAGGCTCCAATGGCGTGGTCCTCCCGTTGGTGTGGTTTGAAAGTATGGAGCGGAAGGTGCCAGCTCAAATATCCTCATTCTTTGAAAGTGGGGTGAGGCAAATTTTCGAGGTCTGCCGCCAACAGCCCTCGTGTTGCTTTTTAGTACGACGTTAATAAACAATCAAATGAAACATTTTTGGTCATTGGCGCTTGCATGCTGTCTTATAAACTGAAAAAATTGTTTTCGATTCTGTTCAATGCTTTTAAAACGTTATTTAACAAGTAAGTTATTCAATTGAAAATGTTTGTTTCATTGCCTTAACGTTATCGCTTGCAGATGATTTTCAGGCGCACTCAGATGTCTGTGGTGCTATTGAAACGAAAATAAAAAGAACTTTAAAAATGCCTAAAATTTTTCTGTCTGAAGACGCAATTGCTTATTAACACATTGAAAAATTTGCCCTTAACAGCGTTGCTATTTGAGTCACCAAGCTTCAGTATCGGTTGATCCAGAATACTTTACCTGTTAGTATGATTCAAATGTTTAAAGCCCACATTTAATAGAAAATAAACCAGATTCCTCAATGAATTTTTAAAAAACGTTTTCTACTAATATTCCAATTTTAATAATCAGGATATATATATATATAAATATTGGAAATATTTTTCATAATTAAAATTTATTTAAAGTTTTCGTGTTCTTCTATTGAACTGTTTAAATATCGCAAATGAAATAAGTTCGATAGGTTTCTTAATGACTATTTAGAAACAGAAAAATTATTTTTTTCAAGAAGGAAATTTAAGCCGCCCGAAGGCACAACTGATGTATTTTACTCAAAACCGCGTAAAATATTTCATAATAAAATTAACATACATTTTTGTTAAATCTAGTGTTAAACACAAAATACATGCTAATTTTTGAGATATTCTTAGGGATAATTAGGAGTTTAATTTTGAATAACATTTCATCTCGGTAAACTAGCTTCTAGAAACAAAAATTAAGCGTTGTTCTCAAATCTGTATCATAAGAATTGGGATATGGGATACCAGAAAAAATGGAAAATTGAGATACATAAATATCAAAATTGGAGTATAAATTGGACAAAAGCGGACACACGTGAAATTTTTGAGATAAATATGCCGAATTCTCCGTCTGATATCTAAGTGCACTCTTATAAGTTTTGTACCAAGTTATTAACTGTTTAGGCGTTTCCTAAAGTGACCTCCTATAAACAAAAATTGTCGCTTCTCGTGACTTTGAGAACATGTTTTTATAAGCATCGTGAATAATTTGCTAAATTTAATTAGGCTTTAATTAGGTTATTCTCAATTCTTTTGTATAATATAATTTATTTCAGTTTGTAGTTTATTTAAAACTAGTTAAGTCTAATAATACAGTCACTAAATTACGCAATACAATGGAGAGGGAAGATAGATAACTAAATTCAGCTTATTGATATTTCTCATACTATGAATACGCAGAATTTCTTTCTCTCTCTCTTTCTCTCTCTCTCTCTCTCTATATATATATATATATATATATATATATCACTCTAAAGAATTTTTTCGTAACAATATATATATTGTTACGGAAAAATTCTTTTCCTCTAGGAGTGAAAATCAATATCAACTTGGAGGATAACGACAAATGACGCTTTGTTTGTAAATGTTCAAGACAACTCACAGGTAGCACAATTTCTGCACTTCCAGGTTAGGCTCCTACATTCCCAGCAGATACATGTTGCTCCTTCGCAAATTCACCCGGTACGCTCCTCTTCAAATGCAGACAGATTTGAATTCCTCGATCGATTTCCTCAACAGTCTCCAAAGATAAACTCTCCGTAACAATTCAGATAGATTCAGGCCGAATTCCCATAGGAAAATTGACGAAAAATCCGTAACTTTCTTCCTGTTCGAGTTTTCTAGAGCTCCCAGCACCTTTGAGTACTTTCCATTTATCGCCAAAGTTACCAGGTTTCTTGCCAAGACACCAAATGGTAGCCAAGGTGAAGGGGTCATTGGTTAAACTCAAATCTATATAATCTCAATCTGACTCAAATATATATATATATATATATATATATATATATAGTATTCGGGTTCGAGTGAGTTAACTTGCGACGACTAGGGATTCGAGCGGTTTCCTTAACTGTTGCTTTCTCCGAGAGATCATGGATGCTTTTTCGATGTCATTCTATTTTGGTTCACTCACGTCACCTACGTATACGCATACTAATCATTATCTTCTAATTACTATATTTCCAATTTTTTTTTACCTCTAAATATACATCCTTTCTCATATTCAATTAGTCTTGCCTTAGATATTCATTTCTTCTGTTAAATTCATTTAAGTTCTTTATTTAATTCCCTTGCATAGATTACATTTTATTTGGTTGAGTAGATATTTTATTTTATGCAATTCATTTTGTAGAAAGTCTCCAAAGGTAAGTGAAGAGAGTAAAGGTAAGGGAAATTAAACATGTTGAGTTGCTTCCTTAACTCAAACTTTTTATTATTATTATATATCTTGCGCCCTCTAAGCAATAGTCTTCTATGGATTTGATTCATATAGACACTTTCTCATTTGCGTATATTACGGTTCTTTCACAAGGCGAAACTTTCATATCAAGCATCGTTGTAACGCAGCCTAACGAGTTAGTTCAGGAAAATGCGCTTGAAAACCCATAACAGCCGAGTCCAAGTTACTATTACACTAAAGAACTTAGTAAAAAACAACTTAGAACATACAACTGATTATTCTTCAATTGTAGGTTATAAGATGCTGTTGCCCATGTATAGCAGATTCATTTTACCATATTCGTTAAAAAGACAGACAATCCAATGAACGGAAATGGGGGTAATCACAAACTGATGCTGCAAAATGTCTTATTGTATAGCATTCCAAAGACTATGGGAAAATTTTGAATCCGGGAATTCAGCCGCAAGGACAAGGCACCAGATACTACTAATCAAACGTTGTAGAAAAATTCAGTTATAATGATAATGGGATCATGGTTTGGGCTGGAATCTCTTTGGGATTCAATACTTATCTGTATATGCTCCGTATAGAAACTCTTCTTTATAGTGAAATATCGGACCGAGATCCTTGCTCCCTACGTCCCATGAATATTTACCACGTAGCGGGGCTGACGCACTTTAAATCTGGACAATGTCTCAATCCTCCCATTAGCGTGATGTGGATATTTGGAGTGGTCTGTTCCAACTCAGTGTCGTCCTAGTGACTTGACTGAGGTTCAAAATGAGGAAGTCCATCACCAAAAACATTCTTGTTGTTTCCTCAATGTGACGTTGATAAACAATTCCCATCACAATTAAAATACAATGTAGAAAGTCAATGATGCCAGTCATTATAAGTAGGGATAGACACATACTATACTAAAACCCATTTCCCCCTAAAAAAATCTGCTATTTTTTCTTACCAAACTGTGAACTTTTGCAAAAAAAGTAATTTTTTATTTATGAATTTTTCTTGTGATTAAAATTCAGTAAGTAACTTTTTTAAAGCACAATTCTTCCAAGTTTCAATGAGTTCATGTTTGTTTATTTTTAAAATAAGACACAAAAGACTGTTTGTATCGTAACTTAAAGTGACAAATGTATTTGATTTTTTCTCAAGTTCTACAATTAATTATAATTAATTAGTAATAATGAATAATGTGATGCATTAGAGTATCTATTTTAGTTGCAATTAACTTACATTAGTTTAATTTTTATGAAGGCTAAATAATTTATTAGCCTTCAATCATTAAATATTTTTTTCTGTTTATGGACAGAAAATATGAAAAATATCCACGGTTAATAAAAGAAATAAAAGAAAGTTTTAAGGTAACTTTGCACCTTTGAAGAAAACTTTTTGAATTAAAGTAAATTTTGCCTACAAATGCATAGTTCATAATACCTCAGGGGACTTAAAAATCAGAGAAACACACAAGAAAAGTTTTGTTAGTGTATATTTTCACTGTTAGAAGAGCCTTTTATAAAAATATCCGCAAAAATTAAGGCTTTCCTCAAAACATGGTAACTCAAAAGGAAATAGATACATTGACATTTTGTCAATTGAATATAACCTCTTATTAGGCATAGACTATTATTTTGTTGATAGTTTAGTTTTTTATTAACGTATGACTAGAAGCAACACATGGCTATTGGCGACGGTCCTCGTAATTTTGAACCTTGGTCAAGTGACAAGGATGACACTTGAGCTGACACCCCCTCTCCTAACTTCCGCCCCACGCCAACGGGAGGACATTGGGGCCCAACAGATTTAAAGTGCATCAGCCCCGGTTACGAGTCGAATCTTTTGTGGCCAAGGATCGAACCCTCGACTGAACGAATACCTCCGGCCTCGAATCCGAATCCATGACCATTAGGTTATCGCGGCCACATTAATTTGCTGATATAGCCCTTACACATGAACCTATGATAGTTCAAATTCTGAACACTGAAATGTTCTTTAAAAGTCATTGTAATTTTCCCTTTATTAGAATATAAAAAATCTTCTGCTCAATATAAAATCCCAAGAATAGTCTGTTCTACATTTAGGCATTTGAGAAGCATATATATGAAATTTCAGGTTCATTGATGTATAATATTTTGAGATACTGTGATTTGCAGTAACGAAAAACGTGGTTTTTAGAGCCTATCCGGTAAGAGAAATTCATTACCAAATAATATTAAAACAGCAGCAACTCAGCTTCTAAATAAGATAGAAGGTTGGTTGGTTTTATTAACGTCGCACTTGGAGCAACACAAGGGCTATTGGAGACAGACCTCGTTATTTTGAGCTTCGGTCAAGTAACGAAAATAAAATAGAAACAAAATTTTTAAGTGATTTTTAAAGATAAAAGATTAAGTTTCACTGTAAGACGAAAAATAAAAAATCCATATTTCGACCAAAAATATGTTTTAATATGTTTTGTTGGTATATTGTCACCTTAAAGAGACTTGGTAAATTCTTAAAATGCATGAAGAAAGCAAGTTAAATTAACTTGTATGTTTGTGGTTTCGCCAGTTTTTTTAACGCTCTTATCATTTACATAAACATAGCAATTTTACTGCTTCGCGATTTCAAAATGTTTACACGTTTCAGACTATGAATTCTGAGTCATTATCAAATGCTTTTCTATTGCCAATTAATTATGAAATTAAAAATTTCTGTATCTAAAATTTCGGAATGTTTAGTTTAATTTTTAGTGAACACAATCATCGACCTTCAGAGATGAATGATTTTTTCATTTGTCACAAACTTTTATCAGGAAGACAATCTAAAACGAAGACGATGAGTTTATCGTATTTAAATTTATACTGAAAAAATATATGGGTAGAATAGTTGTTTATAAATTTTAATTTTGTATTATCATTTATCTGGAAAACAGATAAGACAAATGATAGCAATGTAGAAATTATGCATGCTGGAAATGACATAGAAATACTTTCAGTTTATTTTTAACTTAATAAACATAAAAGGAAAGGTTTCTTTTCTATAATACTGGTTAAAAATGTAGATAATAATAGCCTTTGGGACCTTGGAAAATTTTAGAGGACATCGTTTCGTCGACCTTGGTCCATGATTAAGACAGATATTCGTATAACTAATTTAAATGTTAAGTTTTTTAGATATAATTCATGTTTAATTCCTATTATTACGTACACCTGTATGAATCATCATCTTAAAAGATTGAATATTTTTGTCAGCTGTGTAATTTACATTTCACTCTAGGGTAAATGAACAATAGAATGTATTTCATTGTCGTTTATTACAGTCACAAAGAAGTCCAATTTGAATGTTTTCAGTATTTTATATCTTTTCAATAGCAAAATTATCTATCTTAAGCTATATCCATTTAAGTATAGTTTGAAAACAGCGACTAAATAAACTGACATGTCGAGACATCACATGATTAGATTCAAACGAGAGGTCACCTTGCTAGCGTCTGATTAAGAAAAATGGTTATCACTGATTAAGATAACAATGCCTTTTAATTTTTGTCTCGAAAGTGATAAAATGGTAACTAAATTTAGCTATAGCTATAACGTAACTGTTGTAAGTAAGCAAATATCACCGATATCCAAATTAAAAGTATTAAAATGCCAATAGAAAAATCATCAAATATAAAACATACAGAAGCTCGTTTGCACATAATGGCAACAATTTTAGAATTGTTTTCCTTGGTGTAATTTTATCGTTTGAAATGTGAGATAAGCATAGGCCTCTATATACATTTGAATTTTTAACAAGACAAAAAAAATAGAGCTTTTATTTAAGAAATTTTCTTAAACTTGATAAATGGTTGGAGGTCTTTTTCAAAGGAAAACTATTCAGTGTATACCAATAATTCTTGTTGGTATGAATACAATGAAAACTATTCAATGTACTCATACTAACAAACTCATCAAATAAATCGTAGTTATATTATTCAAAGTGCAACACTCTGAAAGAGTAGGTAGAATGTGATGAAAAAATGATACTCTAGAAGAGAATGTCCATGTAAATAAATCATTATTTTTCTAGGAAGATAACTTTAATACAGCGATGAAAATGTAGGGAGATCAGTAGGAAATAAGACCACTCTTCGCGTCAATGTAGGAAACAACCCAATGAGGTACATATTCATTTAGTGTGCGGATTGTGCTTTGAAGGGTGGAAGTTCGTATCTCTAAACCAGAATTCATAGTTCGTCTTCAATGAGCTGAATAGATCAAGTAAACGACAACGAATTTCTGCCCAGATATGCTGGATCGGTGAAATATCA
The DNA here is from genome assembly GCA_019974015.1 of Nephila pilipes. Lineage (NCBI taxonomy): Eukaryota > Metazoa > Arthropoda > Arachnida > Araneae > Nephilidae > Nephila > Nephila pilipes. The sequence continues at coordinate 174,744 of BMAW01119366.1, forward strand.
AAAGACATTGCAGGCAAGGAAGACACTGGATAAGTAGTAAGGATTGTCCTGATGATAAATACCATTTTGCTGTCGCTGAATGTAAGGTTGTACAACCGACTGCAGCAACTCATCAATGAACCTTTGAGACTAATCAGGCATGATCTGACTTACTTGTATAGCAATTCAAATCATTATGATACCAGATCACGTCAGGTAAAAATAACCCAAACTCAACATTGTGCCATTCAGTAGTCAAAGAGCTCGGTGACGACAAAATCGCAGTCTTTCACATCGGTGGATTGCCATCAATGTCATTCTGCTTAAAAGGTGGTTTGTGTGCAAGTCACTTTCACCCAATCGTCGTGACATTGCTCTTCAATCATTCAAATTTCCCTGAACATTCTACAGAATGTTGAGAGTAGTTGAGTGAGGGGACATCACTGTATTCGGATGCGTCAACCTGTATATTCTGTAGCCAGTTTACATGCATGGATCTTCTTTTTACGACGATCTAGATTTTGTTCTTCGCTGCAGCTGGTCCCAATTCTATGCACACCTGTGTGCGTTTTAAAAACGATTCGCGGTAAGATCAACCGGCAATACGCAGGCTTACAATTTGATTCGTCATAAAATCATTCGATTTTCAGAACTGTCTTCTATGTCATCGTTCAGGCACTCCGTACTCTTACTCCGTACATTTCTTCTAGAACGTAGAACTTCTCGAGATTCTTAATTACCTTATTAATAGCTGAAAAGTGCAAAAAAAAATTTTAAATATAAAATTCATATGCTTTTGTCGAAGCACATCAAATAAAGAAATCTGAAATAATCTACCTGTAGATAGGTAGAAGTGTCTCATAACAATTGAAGAAGCGTTGTTTATTTCAGTATTTATAACCAAAATTTAAAGATATCATACTTCATTATAGAAAAATTATTGTAAAAGATAGCTACGTTATTCTAAAGAAAAGTTTTCTACGGCAATCATGATAGCGACAGGAGTTTGCTATAACGGTAAAAATTTAAACTGAACCAAATTTCCAGTAATGCCAAAGTAAACTCTCAGTGTTATAAAAAAATTTTAAGACAATAATTTGATCAAGAAATTCCAGTTTTATAGGGGCAAAATACTGTTTAAGTAGGGATGTATGTGGCCAAAGTCTCGATAAATAAAATTCAGATTTCAAATTTCGATTCCCCTATTTCAAAATCAATTGCTGTATGTAACAACGAAAGAACCAGAAACTGCAATAAGACACACATCCTTGACACAAATATGATATTTATGTACAGAAAATTATCAGAAACTCGTTTTTACTCAGTTGAAAAGATTTACTGTATTATCACACATAACAATTAATTCAAAAAAAGAAGAAAAAAAGCACTCATTTTACATCTTATTATCATGTACACTCTCTCTTACACACACATACATACACATACACAAACAGATATATATATATATATATATGCTTGAATAGTAAGTATTATTAGTTTTTGCAATTAAATTTTAAGTTATATGAGTTTTAATGTTATTGTTTTTTGTCTCTTTTCAAAGAGGAATTATTAAAAAAGTTTGTTATCAGAAAAAAGTTGAAATGACAGTTATACTTTAGAAAACCGTAAAATATTTACTCAGTTAAAAGGGCGCAAATTTTCAATACGATATTTCTTATCACGATTATTTTTAAAATGCAGTTTTAAAAAATATTGGATAAATTCTAGCCACTAATTTCAACATAATTACCTAAATTTATACTCTAAATCACTCTTGAATTCTTTTGAAATAAGATTTCTCATTTATGAATTCTTTCAATAAAAGTTGGTTTTTTTCCTTGGTGATTTAGATTTCGAGTATCACACAGAAAAAAAGTGACTATTTTCTCTTCAAAAAGTACGTTATGTTTAATTCCAGATCTCTAAGAATTCAAAATTTCTCCAAATGGTTTAAAGTTTTTACATCTGACGATTTCAGCCCCTTAGAAGCTCGTTTTATTATTTTATATCAAATAAATGTTTTGAAGCGAATAAAAACTGAGCTTCGATTTATTGTTTATTAACTTCTAACTTGGAAGCAATACGAGGGGTATTAGAGACGGAGTGCATAATTTTGAAATTCGTTCAAAGGTTGAAGCTGATACCGGAGCTGGCACCACCATCTCCAAACTTTTACACCATACAATGGGATGACTTAGATTTTATATACATCGCCCTTCCACAAAGTGGGCCTTTAATGGCATCAAGAGTCGAATACTCGATTCGACAGAAACAACATTAACCGCCAACTTGGAACAATGTTCACCTGGCTACCACTGCCTCTGTAAAAACTGAACTAGATATGAACCTATACTAAACAAATAAAATCTATATTATATAAACGCCAAATCCTACAAGCTTAAGAAACGAAATTGCAACTAGTTAACTCAGACATAATAATAAATTGAGCAAATAATGAATGTATCGTAAATCAATCTCCTTATTTGGTAATGTGACGTTTTCTATTATTCTTTTTAAAAAAACAAATTAGTTTATTGTGAATTATTTAGTAATGATAAACATAAGAAATACACAGTTGAGTAATAATAGAGTTTTAAAAATTCCTTTAATAGTTTTTGGCATTATCCATGCTTCATTTACGTTCTGGAAATAAAACTATTACCCAGCGGATTTTTAAAAACTTTTTGCTCTTTTTTAGTGATCAGAATTCACTAATACCTTGCTTATCACACGACATAAATATCATTAAGGAAACATTTATTTTTTGAGCAAATAATCATCGAAACGAATGCAACTTTAACCTATATTTTTCTCAAACTATTCCTACACGTTTAGGACATTTATTTTTTTCGTTTCAGTCTTAAATGGTTACATAAGGGATTGCGGTTTTCAGCTAAGTATGGAATAATTTCTCTGTTAAAACTATTATGCTTCTGACACAATACATCAAACTACATAACTGTTCAAATCAGACTTTTTTTCCTTATAAATCTGATAAACGTAATTTTTTATCAAATGTATTTTTTCCTTAGTGTTAAAACTGATACTGTCATCTTTAGTATGTTTTCATTTATTTTCTTATTGTCTGAAGAAAAACTATTTTTTACTTTTTAGTTCTTTATTCGATAAAGACTTCTATAGATAGTTCTAAATAAGATATATGCTTTCCATTGCAGGGCCTCCTTGCGGTTCACCACTTACTCTCCGTCTGTGCATTGTATGGAGAAAATAGCTTGGTTAGAAGTTTTCTATCACCCCTTAAATTTTTGCCCGTGAGTTTCGAAATATCCTGCATATATTAGGCAGGGAATAATTCTAGTATATTTTTAGATATTTTTTACCTCGTTTTCGTTTAATTGTGTTGTTAAAATGTAGTTCGCTAAGCTAAGCTTCCCCTCTTTTTTTTTTTATTTCTTTCGTTTATTTGTATACTCGTGATGTAAGTTCTAAATAATTTTCTGCTTTAAAAAGATACATTTTTAAACTGTAAACGAATATTGAGTTATTTTCATCATTTTGTTTTGATTAAACTTTTTTTTCTTAGTAGATGATTTTTAATTTATAAATATTGCTATGTATCATTAGAATACCGGTTGATTCTATCTTAAAAATAAAGCTTCAATTTTTCTTCTAGAATTCTAATTATTCTAAAATGTTTGAAAAATAAATAGGAATAGTGAAACTGTAGTTAAGCATTTCTGAATTATAATATCCTTCATATGTGAACACCTTTTTATTTATCAGGATAATTCTGCTTAAAAATATAATTTAAGTAACATCGGATTTAAACTCAGATTCTAATTAGTTCCTGTTTCAATCAAGATATGTAATTAAGCTGTATATAACAATTATATAATGATTTATAATTTAAACAATTGTAATTTTGTACATTGAATTATAGTTTTTTAAAATTTGTTTCGCAGACTTAATCAATTTAAGCATTAAATAGACTATAATGTTTTAACAAGGATCAACAGTATTGAAGAAAATCTATTATTCATCCTAGCCAACAGTGAAAAAGATATGTGAATATGTGTTTATTCCATGTACTATTTCAAATTTGGTAATTTACTAGCATTAAGATCCTATATATATTTTTTTTATATGAAATATAATATTTTTTAATCAAATATATTTTTACTTATATGTTAAAATGAAGTGCAGACATTGAAATTTTGACTATGTGAATAACAGACACATACCAAAATTTATATTATTGATAATCAATATGATTTATATATATATATATATATATATATATATATATTGTAACTTTTTAAAATTGTATTCTTAATGGAAATGATGCCACAGGGAAAAAGCAGTTTTGAGAAGTAGAAAGATTTACATTCAATAAATCTTGAATACAGCTTAACAATTGTTACGTTTTCTTGTGCAAATGTGATTTTTGTTTCTTTCCACTTACTCCAGAATCTCCATTTTACTATATAATTCATCTCGGTACAAGCATATTTATGAAAAATATAATTCACGTATTTCTTAAAGTTAATTAAAGTAATTAAATTGCGTAAATAAATATTATACAAATATCAAGTCCTTTTATGTTATACCTGAATTAGCTTACAAAGCCTATAAATTTAGCTTGAGACTTTTATGAGTGAATGTGATGGATTGGATTTTAAATAAAAATATTTCGCAAGTAGAATAAAAAGGCTGGATAATATGTTTGACCTTCTACTGTCGTGAAAATTTATAAGTGTTTTTACAATTCAATTAATTATATATAAATATAGTGTTTGTGTCATGCATAGAATACAAAAGAAGTTATTTTATTCATTCTGAGTAAATGAATGTCGAAGCTCATGCTATAGAATAAAATCTGAATATCCTGCGCCAAACGTTTATTTAAATTTTTCCAACATTTTTTAAAAATTCCTTTATGAAAAAATACAAGATATGAAATGTCCCTGTTAAAATCTTTAAATATTATATAAAACCGAATTTTCTAATACAACGCAAACAAGTTGTGGTTCCTCCCCCTCCTCACTAAGTCATATGAGTTTAAAGCAGATGACTTAAAAATGTAAGACAATGATGATGAAACACCAAACAATCAATTATAATAAGATGAACGGTGTTTGAGATATGACAAAATGTCAAAAATGCTTCTAAAACTATAATTTCATGGTCCAATTCAATTGTTCTCCAATCTACAATTTTCGAAACTGTTTTGCTTCTAAATTAATGTATAATTTCTCAAATAACTAAATAGTATTTCGAATTCAGAAGCACCATATATTTTCCTCAATTTTTTATGAAAAAAAATTCATGGTTTTACCAACTTCGGAATTTTTATTATTGTCCAGTAGTTTTGTATTATTTTAAATTGTTATCCAGATTTTAAGGAGAACTAGGAAAGACTGAAGATACATCTTTTTCAATCTGTTTCATCAGCTATTATATTTAATATTTTGTAAAGAGAACTAGCAAAAGGCGAATATATATCTTTTGATCGGCTTAATCAATAATTATACTTCATTTCGATAGTTGTTGCAGCCACTCGGGAAACAATGATTTAAAAATCTGTCTTTAAAATATGGAGAAAAAAAAATCGGAAAATCCTCACAGTAAATCTCAAAAGATTGATTCCATTGTTAATGAAAAATGTTTGGCAATTCTCTGCAAAACTTTGAGGAAATATTCAATTTAAATACCCCACTTTTTTCCGAATTATGTATTCTTCAGAATAAATAATAACAAAAGCTTAGTTAATGTAATGGGAAAATTAAATAATACCTTATTTAAAACTGCAATTATTTGTTTTTTTATAAACTTCCCTAAGATTATACAATTAGGTTTTGAAATCATATTTCGAAAAAAAAAAAAAAAAAAAAGATAATTTGATAAGTGTATAAATAAAACAAAGACCGTCATTAAATTGGATTTCATGTTTATGAGTATCTTTTTATAAACAATTTTCTAAAATAAATAAGTTTTTCGAATGCTAAGAAAGGTAACGTATTTAAAAGAATTACTATCAATTATCCAAACATACTTGAAGCATTGATTGCGTATGATATCTGAGGTAACTTTTTCACTGGAAATTTCACCATTAATAAATAAATATAGAATAATGGTTTCTAATTAAGTAGAGCATAATGGGGAGGTAAACAATCTCAATTCATTTATTTCCATTTTCTTTAATCTTTTAAGACTACACTCCTTTTATGCAGGTATATTGACTTAGAATTGTGAGAAAAATAAATTTATTTAAACGTCTTTATCATGAATCATGGGCAAGAGCCCTGTGTAAAACAACTTCATAGATCTTTCAGCACATGAGAAATAACCTAAAAATATTGATATTCTAAAACGTGTGTGAATGTTGTTTTTATAATAATTCATGATTCGTTGTCATAAATTTTTATTGCTTTGTTGCGATTTTATTCTATTCAGTCGATTCTACTTCTTTAAGTGAAATTACATTCATCAAGAAATGGAGTGGGAATTGGACCTTCTATTTTGTATTTACTATTTATCACATGAGCAGTCGAGAGGAAATACTGAAGAGAAGATTAAAAAGGAGATAGGGACAGTTGAGTTTATTTTGGGAGAGGACGATTTTACGCTTAACTTTGTTGTACATGAAAAAGATATAATTTGAGATTTGTCAATTCTGTATTTATATTTCTCTTTAGAGTTCGCCTCTATTTTGATAGGAACTTGTTATTATTCTCCGCATTTTTGTTATTTTTATTATTTACCTCAAATAAAGGCTTACGTTTGCTACATCTTTCGAGCTGAGATTTTCTAATAAAACTTTTTTCCTATTAAAAAGAAAGATTTCGTCTGAAGACTTTAACAATGGAGATAATGCCATTGACGCTTGTAGTTTTGCTAAAAATTCGCCTAACACTACAACAATACAAGAGCACTTACATTACGCACTGGGCTTCATTGATTAACAGAATGGTTTTATAGGATATACCGTAACTAAGATCCCCTACACACAAAGGATTTTTCAATACAAGTAGATTATTATTTTAGCGTTCATACGATACAAAAATTTAAAAACATGGCTATCTTAATATTTCTGTTTCGTGAAAAATTGATTTGAAGATAAGTTGGACAATTTTAATTTTATGAAATTTGAGAAAAGGGGAATTTAAAGTGGTGGAAATGAACAATTTAATTTGCAATTCTGATTTCGTTTCATGCATCTGTTACACCATCTATTTCATAGCATTAATTTTTCCTGTTTCTTTATTGCCTCTCTTGTTCGAGGTATTTGATTTAAAGGTCACAAGATTTTGTTTAGAATATCTGCAAATGTTGTGAGGAGATTTAATGCGTCAAAAAGGGCATTTCTGTTAGAGAAATTTTTCTTTGGTTTATTTTCCTGGAAGTTTCTGTTCATGTCATGAGTTGTCACATGTGCAGAGGGATCTACATTACTCACTGCGTTATTCTAGAAGTTTTTTCTTATTTTATTGCAACTGAATGTAAACTGTTTTTTATTCTTATTTCTAACTGGTTTTAGAAGCTTAAAATAAGTTGGGCATCCTTGATGAAAGGCCACATGCTATTATGACTTTTGAAAGATGAATCTTTATAAATGGTGCAATGATATGGAATTTTTAAATATATTTTTGATTAAATTATATTGTGCACACTTCTCGAGATTATTTCAAACTCTTTGAAATACCCGGATTTGAAAGAGAACAAAAAGTCTTGTAGTAAAAATCATGTTCCGTAATTAAAATAAGTATCTCAAAAGTAAAATTTAAAAATTTATATAAATTCAAGGCCAGATTGCGACGTTGGGCTATTCGCGATTTTCTTTTCACTAACCTTGGAGACTTTTTGTAATTTTAATATCATAAAATTCCAACGTAACGTGATTGTGCAAATTAGATGAGTATTAGAAGTGTAAGTAATTAAATTTAGAAAAGTGATATACAAGCAAAGTAGAATTCAAAAGAAAATAAAGGACAGAAAATAGCGAAAAGCCGGTAACTGTTAGTAAAGTAAAATCTGGAGTAAATAATTATATTTTATCAGCTGTAATTGAAACCGATTACATGTGGCTCTGAATTCGAGTAAGAAATAAAAGGAGTCAACACACAAACTCGCTGTATTACATAAGTGGCTCAATGAAAACTTATGAGTTGGCAAGGTAGTTGGCTTTATTGTTCAATTCTAAACTAGTATTTGGGTGCGTTGAGAATTATTTGAGAAAGAGCGGCCTTTCAAAATCTGTGAAGAAATTAATAAACAGCATTTGTCTTCTTTTGATGTCTCTTTAAATGGAAATTGTGAATTTTTTGAATATTTACTTAAACATAATGATGCCAATAGAGTTAAATAATGAAAAGCAGCCGTTACAAGATATACTCAAAAATGAACGAAAAGAAATTCGGACGAAAATTTTAAACGAGAAAGCCAAACATGAAATACATTTAATTTTTTTTTCTTCTTCAAATGTAATGTGTTCCAAAGATTTTATAAGGGAATGGAAATAAAAGTTTAAAAAAAAATAATGGAAATTTTATGGAATAAATATCAAAATTATTTGTCCTTAAACATTACAATGACAGCCAAACTAAGGAGTAATAGCTGGATAATCTGAGAATCAAAAGAGCAGTCTCAAAAAATTCTGAATAACATGACCTATTTGAAGTCCTTTCTTCGATTCATTATTTCTTATAAATTAATATAATCTATTCATATTTTAAAAATGTGCATAACTGTTTCTTTGAGTTTTATATTTATCGTATTAGAATTTTAAGGGAAAAACACTATCATTATTATAATCCATTTTTGAAATTTAAATTAATTTGATGATGAAAGCACGAATGAGTGGAGACATACATACACAAACTTCTTGTTTCCCATATTAATTTGTTGTTTATCAAAAAATGGTTGCCAATTCAAAAAGAAATCATATTTTTACGTAATTGTATTTGACTATTTTCCTTTCCTTTTTTCAGTTTCTTGTACTAAATTCTTAAGCTATCAGAATTAAACATTATTATTTTTGATAACACATAATTTAAAGATAAACCACAATTCTCCCGTCCACTAATTTTTTTTATGTACTTTATTTCGAAATTAATAACCTGACTCTATAAAAATTGTATAACCTAAAAAAAAAAATGTTAAAGAAATCTGTAATGAGAAAGGGAATTTTTTGTCCAATGCTAATTAAAATTGATAATTTGGAACACCAAAATCGCTGCTCATATTCCAGTCAAGGAAAGAAGCATCAAAATTATTTCCAATATTTTTCCTCCTGTGTCTTGAGAGACAAGGAAATTCTGAGATGATATCTTTTAACTACGTGTCGTTAGGACTTGTATCGAAAGCTGAGCAAATTGCTCCTAGTGTTTAACATTCAAACAAAGGCGATCACATGAAAAGTGATCGACAACTTTCCAAAGAATTAGATAATGTTATCAACTCAAGAAACTTATGACTCGTAAAGAGTTTGTTTCTGAATAATAATCAAGTAATACAGTTTTATTTTAAGTTTTTTCTCTGCTTGAAAGAAACTACTTTACGGTAAAACCCAAATAAAAATTTAGCTGGAGATTTCAGAATGTATTTAAGATAGCTTAAAGAATGCTTTTATAATGTTTTTTTTGTGTTTGAAGTAGAAACGTGTTTGCAATCAATTTTTGAATGATAATTTAGAAGTTCACTTTTTATTGTCGAGTGTTGCCATTCTGCGAGCAAACAAAAATTTTGGACTTACTCGAGCTGATAAAAATCTTTTCATTCATTTAAAACATGACGGCCTTTAAACAATGCCTGAGTTATATAGGATTTGATTTTTTTCAAAATAATATAAGTAAAAAATAATATACGTAAGTATATAAATTATATTCAAATATTATTCACAGTCTTGTTTATATTTGAGGAATTGACAATGTTTCTTGGATAAAATTTACATCCAAAACAGGTTTTTCACGATTGATGTTGTACGATAGATATGCAAGAAAAATCGATGTTGAAAATTAAATTATTTTACTAAAAATCTTTAGAATCCAGTCTTTATTTCAAAAAAGTACGAACATAATAAGACATGTACATTTGGGAGAAGAATATTATTAACAACAAACAATCGTCTTTCCCGCTCTTAAGTTACATTACAAAATATTCTTAAGTACATTACAAAATATATTACAAATACATTACAAAATATTCTTAAGTACATTCCAAATTGATTTAAAAAATTCAAAGTATTCATACCGCAAATCAGATTTGTGTAAAGAGAATTATTTGAGAAAAAAAAGTTTAATTCAGAATTTTTGTTCATAGTGCAAAAAATAGTAAACATTAAATATACTATAGGTAAATGGACCTGAAAAAGTATTAATATGAATTATTACTTCCTTATAAATTTTATTTTGTCTTTACTCTTATCTTTAAAACGCTTTCTTGTGTGTTATTCTGAAGTAAACATCAAGTTAATTAAACTTTAAATGAGGCCACTTAGAAATAAATGCGTTTACTTTGCTTTGAATAAAGAATGTAGGACGAGTTCGAAAAAGAATAAAATAAACAGGAAAGGCATCATAACTAAACTTTTTTTAATTATTATTTAAATAAATAGCACTCGCGTTTAATAATCAGTTCGTTTATTTCACAGACATTGCAAAATTTCAGATGCTTGATCATATCTTGAAGAAATTAGCTCAAAGTAGATGTTAAACTTCTTTTAACTTCGATTTTCAGGTAGATTTAAATATAAAATTATATTTAAAAGTAATAAATTGTATTCTGTACACGATAAAACTTTTTTGTTCCCACTTCGATCAGTCAAAGAAAAAAAAAGAATGCCGAATGAAAAATCTTGCTCATAGTTGAAGGAGAAAAAAAAAATTGCGATGTTTTTTTTTTTTTTTGAACTTTTTTTATTTCAATAAAATTATAATTACAATTATAATTCCAGCTAGATTGGAAAAGTGTTTTTTAGTTGTTTGTGCTCTCACACACACAAATCTAAACTTCCCACTCAATTAATACAATTGGGTAATCTTTAAGCATTCCTAATCAACTCTTAAAACTTTTTAATTTAAGATTAATAGCTTGAGATGTTACATATTTTGCTATTATATTCTGTTATATACAAATTTTTAGCATTAAACTTTTCAGACAACAGCAACGTTGTTCAATGAAATGTGTCAGAATATGTAAAAAGTTGTAAAGAAAATCTATATTAATTTTACTTTTGGGGGAATATTATTTGTTAACATTTGAATTTCATCTACATGCTTCAGTAAGTTATAAAATATCTAGTTTTATTGTATATTATTAATTTTATCTTATTAATAAAAAAAATTTCTGTCTGGTAATGTTAATACTTCATGCATAATGATATATTTCTTCAAAATAATTTAAAAATCCCTTTCCTTCTTTTGTTTCTCTCTTTTTCACAGTATGATATGAAGCTTTAAAAGTGATAATGTTTCTTGATCCATTTTAATTTCTTGCTCCAAAGTTGAATATTTATTCATGAGACTTAGAATTTCGTTAATATATTTCCCAACTACGAGCTTATGGAAATAGAGTCCTTGGAGAGATAAAAAAGGTTTCATACTTTGTGGGACTACAGTTTAAATAAATAATTGTATGAAATACAGTTATTCATTTAAAAATAACTGCATGAAATACAGTTTAAAATAAAGTAAAATTGAGAATTTAGAATACGACCTTGAAATTTTATTTTATTGCCAAGCTGCATAACATTCAGTTTTACAGCTGGCAATATTAGTTAAGTTTGTGAACACACACACACACACACACA
>BMAW01119371.1:0-11183 GCA_019974015.1 Nephila pilipes
TTTTTTTTACCTTTCACAACTATAGATGCTCTTTTTAAAACCTATAAAGATTTAGAAACAAATGTCATCCATTCTGCAATGACAGAACATCGGCATTATATCCACATTCATCTGACATTTCTCATGAATTTCGCTCAAAAGTAGCCAAATAAAACTTTTATCTTTAGAGTAAAGCAAATCGCCGAGATAGAATATGACATCATTCCATACTGAAAACCGAATAAAATTCTCTGAGTGTTTTCAAACGAGTCTTGGAACGTCTGTGATAAATGCAGGATCCTTTATCGGGCAGCAGTTATTCGAAATACAGTTTTGCAGGCAGACATTTTTCAGACGTTTCACGACAAGAGCTGAAACTCTGTTATGTTTTGCTTGCAGCTGCTCAAACTTTTATAAAGGATATATTTATTCATTCAATAATTTTTTTTTTGTTCTACGAAGCGTTAACATAATGTACTTCATTTTTTCCTTGTTATCACATCTGTTCCTTAGAATTTAATAATTGGTTTTTTTCTCCTTTATCGTTATTTCTTTTATCGTTATTTTTTTTAAATGCAAATTCTGTTCCACAATTCTAGAACATATTCTGTTTCTCTTTTTATAAACATTTAAATGATATTTGAGTGAAGAAATGGAATACATATACTTTAAACTAAATGCATTCGTATTTTTGATGCTAACATCATAAGTGTTTTCGATTTTAAATTGCATTTTATATATAATTTTAATTTCTATCAACATATGCTTTCTGTAAAAATTCTTAAAATTTGTAATTATTAACACATTTTCTATTTAAGAGATTTGTATCTGAACAAATATTCGGTAAAAGATTGTTGCATTTAATTTTATAATAAAGGGATTAATGCAGTTTAATTTTATAATAAAGGGATTTAATATCATTAAATTTAAATGGATATTTGTTCTTTTACTGACAATAAATGCTTCCGTTATGTTACGATTTTGTCTCATAATGCATCAAATTTCCAGTTTAGTTTTATCAATTGTTATTCAATTCATATCAACGTACCTCCTCTCTAAGATAGATTTCAAGTTTATTAATCAAGATCAAAATTTCTTACAAAATCAATCAGCAGAAAAAAAAATAGCTATACAAAGTCAACAAAACCAATTAATGTATATAAATTCGAAATTACGTATGATAAATATATCTTTGAATAATTAATAAACATTTTATTTTAAAAAGTTGCATCTCCATCAATGTCTTAGATTTAATGTTCTGAATATTATTTACCAAATGTTTCCCGTTTATATAGCGGAATTAAAGTATAGTCCAACACAACATTAAGTAATGCGTTGCCAGTGCAAAATTGTTCCCATGGAATCTTCAAGAATCTATATTATATATCTGACTGACTCGCTTTTGTGTTTTAAAATAGTTCTTGAGACAAATTGAAGGAAAAAAAATTTTTTTTTTTTGAAAATATTTTAGTTTTTCTCGATTATTCTATACTAATGCATTTGTATAAATGATAAGTTTGAAGTCGATTTAAAAAATGTTGCTTTACTTTTATTTCCATAATTACGTAGTTTTGTAAATAATATTTTGTCACGTTTATATATAGATATAATACTCTTAGAAAAATTCTTTTTTGTTTCAAATATATTCTGTTATTATTTATTTTTGTTCGAAATATATTTTTTATTATTCAAATATATTTTGAAATACATGTTACTGTGTTCAGTTTTTAATTTTATCAAAATCTCTTTCATATTCCTAAATTGAAAAAAAAAAAAAAAAAAAAAAATTCTTTTTAAAAATTTTAAATAAAATGTATTATTCTATTTAAAAATTGCTAATTTTGTCAAAAAATATCACGGAAAAAAAACCTCATTTTTGCAATATAATTTTAGAATTTGAACATAACTCTTCGCTAATAATTTTCAATGTAAAATTATCACAAATTTCTAAGAAACTCTATATTTATCAATTTTTTAATTTTCAATGTTGCATGATGTTTTATCAATGTTACCAATTCAATTTTTAATAATTAAGCAATGTAAAATAATTACATAACGTTAATTAAAAATGAAAAAAAAAAGGCACAGTGTAATTATTATCTCCGCGCGAGAATACAATTTCCCTAATATCTTACAAGATAAAACTACCATCAATGATACTGCGCTGAAAGGGCAGAAATACCAATCCCTATGTCTGATCTTTGGACGGAGAAAAAAGCGTGGGAATGACCATTGTCCAGAAGCAGGGTGCTCTGACCACCCACCACACCCCCATGCAGAGGGAGAGCAATAAATCGTCTTTCTCTTTTCAAATCCAGTAGCGTCAACAGGACGTTTTCCCACGCCGCTTCTTTTCGAAAGCATTATCCCAATATGAAGCATCTGCATTCTTTGTGGCTATCGATTTGAAATATTGCGTGATTCTATAGAAATGTCCTCATAATAGTATCTTTAAAAGTTTGCGGCTTTTAAAAAAATAACGGCTACTTTTTCTATTTGAATGTTTCCCCCATCCCTTCCTTTTCTTAAGTAGCATTGATAAAGCTGCGCTGTAAAGAGATATTCAGATGCTTTTGAAAAATCGCGTTTTTAAGTATAGTTTTGAGTAATCAGCGAATGTGTATAAAATAATTTTTTTTCGTCAAGAATAATTTTTAAAGGAGATTTTTCACGATTTAAAAATAAAAACGCCTTCGTAATGAAAGATGGAATTGTACAAATAAAAGTACTAGAGATCGAGCTTCGAAAGCAAACGTAACAAGATACAATTCAAAATTTATATAAATGAAAAAGACATTAAATATCGCTTTTAGAATATATTTGAGAAATATATATGGTTAGTAATACAGCCAGAGCAATAACTACTTGGTGGTTCCAGGTTCATATCAAAGTTAACCTACAGATGACTTTATTACTTTAAAAAGGTTGGTTTGGTTTTTTTAACGACGCACCAGATGCAACATGAGGGCTATTGGAGACGGACTTCTTAATTTTTAATCTCGGTCAAGTGTCTTTAAAAAGGGGATTAAGAAGAAGCTATATAGACATGTACTGAGTCGGATTTGTCAAACTTTTCCTGAGGACGAGATTATCACTGTTTGTCTGGCTTTCTGAGACCCTCACTATTATTTTAATCTGGTAAGCTTACCTTTTTTGAAAGTGGTTTGGAATTGAAAGAAATGTAAAGGACTATTGCTTCGGTTAAGTTTTTTTTTAAAAAAAATTTTCTTCAATAATTTGTGAGTAATATTCTTAAATCGTGTAAGTTTTATGCATGTATGGCAATGTTTTCGATAACCTAGAACTTAAGAGATATAGGGCCATTGAAAGCTGTATTATTTTCACCAGGTTCTGTATGCCTGCATGCAAACTGAATTTTTTTTCTTTTACAGCATGGCCATCCTGTCCTGAAACATGGAGAGGTCCTTGAGGAGAATTTGAATCAATTGAATATGAACTTGGCTTATTTCCTCTTTTGCATTCGATTCAATTCAAGTGGCCGCGGTAGCCTAGTGGTCATGATCACGAACTTGCTGCCGGTGGATTTCATCGAGTCGTGGGTTCAAGCCTGATGCCATTAAAGACACATGTTAAAACTGTCGAGGTATCAAGTCCCCCGACTTGCGTGGTGCTGATTTCTAGAATCTAGAAAGGAAGGTACCAGCTCAGGTTTCATACTCGTCACTTGACCATGACTCAAAATTACAAGATCCATTGCCAATAACCCTAGTATTTTTCCCAGACCTTAAAGCAATTACAATCGACTCATTTTAAAGAAAAATAAAGTTCCATTCAAAAATGTAATAAAAGTAAGTCTTCTTTTTTCCCGTGATCTTTTTGCTTAAGGGAAGTACAACTTTATACAAAATGGATTTATTGAGAAAAATAGGAAATTGGTCTAGTTACCTGCAAAAATATTTGTTTTGAAAAATTTTAAAATTGAAATTGAAAATCTGAATATGAGCTAAAATCTATTTAAAAACGTAAAAAGAACTAGTATTAATAACCACGTATTTTTCAATTTTTTTTACCGTTTCATTACACAATCAGAATTTTCAAATTGCAATGAGATTAATCATATTACCCTCGGGTACTTTACTTTTAATAATGTCATATATCACAATCCTATGTAACATTTTTTTTTATTTCAGTATTGTTTTCTATATCGTAGATTTATTTCTCAATTATATTTATTATAACAATCATTGTTATTTTATATCCTCAGGGACAGGAACGCACTCCAAGATTTTATCATTATTATTTATGCGTAAAGATCAAAGAGGCGGAATAATTCTTGGAAGACTGATTCATTTAGCGATGCAATCTTTGTATTTGCTGCAATTTTGGGATTAATAATTAAAGATTGATTTTTATCACAAAAATGAGGCAATATTATTACTGGAACTCAATCATAATATAAATTGTTTGTTAGATGTTTTGGGGATTAATATCGTTTTTGATCTACAGGGGAGTTACTGGTATCGGATCTCGTAATTATAAGCCAGTTAAGTAATAAGGAAAATATATGAGATGTTACTCTCCTAATTCTTCCATTGACCGGCAGAAAGACTTTGAAAATTAGTTGAACTTAAATATACTGAAACAATATTAATCTTCATACGTCACATTGTAATATGGGCTATTCAAACAAGTCATTTGACTGACATCTGGATTTACTTTCTGACTTTATATTTAAGTTTCCAGCACCTTTTTAGCGAAATGAAATGTGATTACGCAAATCATGTAAATGTTAAAAGTGAATAGATGTAAAGTAGTTAATTTAAAAGCGACGAAGAATTGAAATTAGAAGCAGAGAAACAACAAGATTATGGAGGAATTGTAAAGTGTGCGGGGAAACACTGCAAGGTTGCGATCTAAAAGCAAGAAGAATTCGACGCTGAATGGTCGAAGCTACCGCCACTGGATTAATTCAGCATCTCCGACCCAAGTATCAGAGCAAGGATAATCATTGAAAAATTGGTAAAATTCTTTGGTTACTGCTTTAGCATCTCTATTCTAGGTTTTTCTCTCATAAGTCAGCTTTTCTTAAGTCTACGTGTTAATCGGCCAGTAGCATGTTCTGACGATTATTTTGACCTAAAAGTTCCAATTTTGACGTTATGAAACTCATAAATAACTGAGTGCTCAATGCATCTCGACATCCAAGTTTCCCGAGGTTTCAACAGTTCCAGAATGTTGACATATTTCGTCAAGGCTCCATGAGATAAGAGAAAATTGCCGAAGAGAGGCATATAGAGGTATATCTTCAGCAAGAACTCAGCACCCCCTAAATTTATTTGTCCCTGATACCTTCTGAAATTGAAAGGGATATATATGTGTTTCTTCAAGACCAGTAGCAGGTCTTGATTATTTGCACCCTGATAACTCTCATATTCTCTATGGGATGTTACTTGATTGCAAAGAACAACTAATCCTAAACCCGAAGATTATTGATAAATGGAAAAGTAAAGGTCAGCAGCTCTTGAAGAAAAATATTTAAGCTGCATTTACCTTTGAAATCTGAGTGCTAGTCCTATCACTAAACTGATCTGCAAATAGGTATACACACAATATATTTAAATGTTTCGTAACTTAAAGTCAATATTTTTTTTTCGGGGTTTATCTCAATTTTTTTTTAATTCTCATTCACCGTGGAGGGACAGTGACCAATTAGACAACATTCCCACTTTAGAGTAATAAAAATAGTACTTTGAAGATTACTTGTACTAAGTTTTTAAACTGTTATTGAGTGACTGTTTTAATTAATTGAAAGGGATATATATGTGCTTAGAATTAAGTAAGAGACTTTAAATTTGTGGTGAGATTTATGTTTAAGATTGTAAAACTCTTTTTCATTATTCGACTCTTGTTTCATATCTTAATCTGATATATATGTCAAAAATCATTAAAATCCAATTAAAAACACCTATAAACAAACTAAAATACTTCACTAAGGATCACTGATGGATAGATAAGGTCGCTCTTTCTCGAAATCTTACTTAAATCACTAAATCTAAATTAAGATCAAATAATAAATTCTTAGCTTACCAATTTACTCGTCTGATCCAATTACTTCAAACACACAGTTGATTCTCATCTTAATATTTTAACTAGATTTCACTTCAATCTTCAAAACTTATTTTGGGACTTCAGTCCAAACTATAAATCTGTATCAGTAAGTCTTTATCTTCTGTCTTCCCTTCATTTCCATTTTATCTATATGTCGTTACCTCCAATTTCTTTCACTTCATATAACTTCTATCTTAATCTAATTTACCTAATCACGTTTCATTTGGATTGGGAAAAATTGTAATTTTATGCAATTCAAATTATTATAAAGTCCCTGAGGTTAAAGAAGAGAAAATCGTGACTATACGTCACAAAGTAACAGACGGGTAAGGTGTTAGAGATATGCAACAACATTACTCCCGCTATTACTGATCTGTCAAGCAGTGAGATTGATATGATGATTATTTCTGTTTATAATCTAAGTATTTAAATGGGGTAGAGTGGTAGATTGGACAATGGGGGTTCTTGCGCAGATGTCATCCTCGTTACTTGAGTGTAGTTCAAAAGAACGAAATTAATTCGCCCTTATTAGTTGTCGTGTTGGTTCTAAGTGAATCATTAATACACAATCAATCAACAGTATTCCTTCCAGGACCCAGGATACAAGTACATTGATTGGATTGTCAATTGTCTCAAGAGACATGTCTCGCTATTTGGATCATTGTGTTATAGAAACTCCATAATATGAAATATTAAATTAAATATCATAAAACTGACATTAATATGGATATTGCTTATTTACCATACAGTTGACGGTAAGAAATGGTCACAAAAAATAAATATTCTCCAAAATTTCGTAGAGAAAATTACTTTGAGTTTTTTAAGGTTAGGAAGAATGCAAAATATTTGAAAAAAATTGCAGATGCGTTTTGATTGATGTGTAATTTTGACGACGAATGATGTGGAATTTTATTTTTGGTTACATTTTAAGAGAGAATTTTGTTCATTAATATTTATTTCAGAAATAAAATAGTATATTCTGAACGCACAACACAAATATAAATGTAGAATTTTATAAAAATAAAACTTACAAGAAACCTGGGGAAAATGTGAATTTACTTTGAAAAATGTTGAAGTTTGTTTGAAAAAAGTCGAATTTGATTTGCAAAAGGGTCAATTTGAAATTCAAAACCAGTTCGTAGAAGAAAATATGGAGACATTAAATATTTAAACCTGTTATAAAATACATTGAAACGTAGACAAGGACCGAAATACGGATGTGGTTAAATGTGAATTGAATAATATATATATGAAAGAGGGGAGAGAAATGGACTAAATTATGGAATTTTTACTTTAAAAAGAACCAGATTAAAAATCTATAATGAGTATCAAAAATATACAATTGAAATTAGATTGACTTCTGCAAAAGATACATTAGCGATACAATTTTTAAAAGAATTTCGAACATAACAAGTCAATTGAAAAGTCCCCGGCCTACCATAGTAAAACATATTTTTTTTTGGCAAAATTAGTTTTTTTTTTATTCAACATAATTTCCTTCAAGGGTGATACAATGATTATAGCGACCCTCCAACCTTTCGATACCATTTTTGTAATACGATTTGTCCTTTGCTTCAAAATAGGCCTCAGTTTCGGCGATCACCTCTTCATTCGACGGAAATTTCTTCCCAGCGAGCATTCTTTTGAGATCTGAAGACAGGAAATAGTCGCTGAGGGCCAGATCTGGAGAATACGGTGGATGAGGAAGCAATTCGAAGCCCAATTCATGGATTTTTGCCATCGTTTTCACTGACTTATGACACGGTGCATTGTCTTGGTGAAGCAGCACTTTCTTTTTCTTCAAATGCGGCCGTTTTTCGGCGATTTCGTCCTTCAAACGATGCAATAACGCTATG
The DNA here is from genome assembly GCA_019974015.1 of Nephila pilipes. Taxonomy (NCBI): domain Eukaryota; kingdom Metazoa; phylum Arthropoda; class Arachnida; order Araneae; family Nephilidae; genus Nephila; species Nephila pilipes. The sequence goes on from BMAW01119371.1 coordinate 7,905, forward strand.
TAATAGTCGCTGTCGATGGTCCTTCCTTATTCAAGGTAGTCAATGAAAATTATTCCATTTGCATCCCAAAATACAGACGCCATAACCTTGCCAGCCGACTGTTGCGTTTTACCACGCTTTGGAGCGGGTTCATCGTGTGCAGTCCACTCGGATGACTGTCGATTGGACTTCGGAGTGAAATGATGGAGCCATGTTTCATCCATTGTCACATATCGAAGCAAAAACTCGGGTTTATTACGCTTGATCATCTTCAACCACTGCTCCGAATCATCAACTCGTCGTTGTTTTTGGTCAAAAGTGAGTTCGTGCGGCACCCACTTTACACAGAGCTTTCTCATACCCAAATATTCATGAATGATATGATGTACACGTTCAGTTGATATCTTTAGAGTGTCTGCTATTTCATTCAATTTCAGTTGACGGTCATTCAAAATCATTTTGTGGATTTTTTTAATGTTTTCGTCGGTATCAACCTCTTTGGGGCGTCCACTGCGTTCACTGTATTCGGTGCTCATTTCACCACGTCTAAACTTAGCATACCAATCCTTAATGGTTGATTTTCCTGGGGAAGTGTCCGGAAACTCGGCATCAAGCCAATTTTTTGCTTCAACTGTATTTTTTCCCTTCAAAAAACAATATTTTATCAACACGCGAAATTCCTTTTTATCCATTTTTTTCACAATAACAAAAGTTGCTTCACTCAAAATACTATAATTCACAAACTAATGATCCGACAGCTGTCAAATTTATACACGCATCTTTTGAGGGTAAAGGCTAAGAAACATATAGATTTAATTCTAGTAGCGCCATCTATGTGTCAGGCCGGGGACTTTTCAATTGACCTGTTATAACTGCATTAAGACATTACGGAAGACACGGTGTGATTACAAATTAATCAGGGGGTTTAAGTTTCCTATATCTTCAAAAATATTTCTAATATGATATTGATCACTACCTCATAAAATAGGGAAACATTTCAATTTCGTTTCCAAGCATTTTTTAATATTCCTTATTTATATACATAGCTGATATCTTCACAGTATTTCCGTTCTTCTTACGAGAGTTTGAAGCATTTCGTTGATGATGTTCGTTCAATTGAAAATGTGAACATAAAAATAAGTCATGTTTTTCTTCTTTCGGCAATCAGCATTGAGAATATTGCAATATTTTTTCATCTAAAATTTTAGGAGTAAATATTCTTCATTTATATCTTTTAAAACCCGATATTTTATATGTATATATGCTTTGTATAAGCTATTAAAGGATCTAATTTTAATTTTGAGTAAAATACTAATTAAATACGCATGCTGAAGTAAATAAACATAGATTATATTACCAATACTTATTTATTATTTATGTTTATATAAATGCATTGTATATGCATATATATGTATATATAAGAGTGTGTGTGGTAAACTTAATTTATCATTTTCTTAAAATTAAACATTCTTAACAATAATCTTTTAAGTTCAACTACTTTTACCTTCCAATTAAGAATTGTGCGTGTCTTATTTACCTATTGGCTTCCTGAGTTGCTTTAACTGCTGAATTAACACAAGTTAGGGAAAATCCCCTTTTTCAATAATATAAAAACTCTCTGCTCAGCTTAAAGTTCTCTTTCCTTTTAAGACATATGTTGCGTAAGACACATTTATTTGCACGCAGCATGTCATTGCGTTGATAACATCATATAATTTTTACAATGCTTCAAACTTCTTAATAAACCTGATTGAAAGTATCTATTAACGACTGCCAATTATATAAATATAACAACAATTAACATTAGCGAGAATATAAAAGAAATATACATATAGTATGTATATAGTAAATCATTGAGTCTAAATAATGGAAAAATTATCGAAATAACTTGTTTTGATATTATATAAAGGTTAAATGAATATTTTTTTTAAATTCAAGGTACAAGATAAGATTTACGTATAAGAAATTTATTACATATTTACAGAAAAAGTATCTGATATAAAGTGAAAGATCTTTTTGCTAAACTTAGATTTATAAAAAAAAATAATACATTAGTAAAACATATGAAAAAAAATCGCTTTATCAAAATTTTGTTCTAAATATGCGTTAATAACTATCCGAGTCTATAGAAGGAGCATAGAACTTTCACATCTAATATTTGCATTTTAGTTAAAATTTCTTCAGAACAAATAATCTTTTATAAAAGCTTTTCGAAATAGAAGAGCTTAGTTTTTAACTTTTGCCAGGTTTCTCTCTTACAGTCTATGATAAAAAGTTCTTTACGAACCTAAAACATGCTATTGTTATCCACTTACCATAAAAACAACTAATAAAAATACTTTGATTTAAAGTCTAACATTTTAAGGTAAACTCTTCTATTATCCTTTTTTCGGAACTTAAGATATAACGCACAACAGAGAACGCAAATGACATATGAAAAAAAAAAAAAAAAAAAAAAAAACTTTTCTTCCAGAAGCCATTGTAGCTAGTTTTCTACGCAAACTATCAGGTCAAGCGGGAAAAGACAAAAAACACTGACTGAAGAAACAACATCCCTCTAGAATATAACCGGAAGGCAGAATGAAAACAGAGGGTCTAGGAGCCTTAAAGAAGCGAAAAAGAAGCGAACTCTAAGAAGAGAAAATAATAATAATAATAAAACAGGCCACTTTAAACAGTCATAACGCTAGCCAAATCGAAATGTTGGAGCAAATGTTCGTCTCGTAAAATTCTGCGCCATGGCCGTTTTTTTACGGGCTTTAAGAGTTATTTTTACGCATTTCTTTTACCTTTACGGCCCTTGGAACCCTAATTCAGGTCTGCACACGAACGTGAATCCACCAAGGCGTGCAATGAAGCTTTTCCCTCTTTTTATAATGGCCGAGGGCCTTTTGAATTTTGCAACTCGATAGTCTCATTCCCTCCCCACAAATAGATCGAGTTCAAATCGCTCGGCCTGGTCACAATTACACGATCTTCTTCTTCTGCTACTTCATTCTTCTTCTTCTCCTGCATTTGCTAGAAAACGGCAAGCAATCCGTGAATTCATGAAGAAGAGAGTGAAAAATGACTCATTTGTGTTTGTGGTTGGATTTTATTGCTCAAAAAGAAACTTATTTCTCCCCCTTCTTTCACCTTAAGTTATTTTGGAAGAGGAAATTGGATGGAGAGAAAAACAAGATCCTATACACGATTATTTTCTCACCCACAACAGGTGCTCGACTGCAATTTACATTCATTGATTGAAGCTGAATGGAATGTTTAACAATGGTGATTGTCAGTAATATTCTGTTCTTTTTC
>BMAW01119372.1:0-21537 GCA_019974015.1 Nephila pilipes
TTTTGTTTTTCTTGCATTTGCATGCATACGTATGTTCTGTCATAATTTTGATTTTGGTTTTTGTTTTGAACGTCTTTTTTTTTAAAAAAAAAAGTTTTTCAAAACTCCAAAAATCATATTTTTAAAGCGATAGCAAAAATCTAGTATGCGACCGGATTTCTTGCAAAATATGTAGAATTTTTCATTTTTATTCTGATTAATCTTTTTAAATGTAATGTTTTATTTGAAAGCATGAGTTCTAAGTTTCGATCTTGCTTCTTATGACAATTACATATATCTGTAACTTGCTTTTAATCAATTCTGAAGTTAATTCATCTTCCGCCGTAGCTTCTAGAGCCGTTGTCTGTTGGAAATAAATTACTCGAATCCTGCCATGAGCCATCTTGTCTCGTGTAAGTGAGAGCACACAGGTTCATGGGTAATATTTCAGAGTCCTCTGGGACCTTGACCGCGTAATCCCGGGTTATTTTCTTGTATTTGATGTAATTTCTCCTGACCGCAAAAGCGGGTTAAGTTAAAATATGGGCTGTTTGGAAGTCTTGTATAATTTGAAAATAGTACTATTATTTGTTTATGAGTGATTGGCGCGTAGAGACTGTAAATAAATGTGTATTTCAATCAATGTGTATTTGCTCTCCTTATTTTGGCTTGGTGGATATTATTCTCTAATATTGTCAAAGCATCGTTCAATTTAGGAACTTAAGTCAACAAAAGGAAAACGATATGGTTGTCTTTGCTTTCTTCGCCTAAGGCCTTAAGTTTGTCAATTAGCTGAAGTATTTCAGTGGTGTGTCCGTTCATGCTACCGTATTTGTTTCTAGTCACATATAATTTTCTTAACCTAGAAATAGTTTGTTCAGATAGGTAATTTTTTTTCAGGATAAATTTAAGCTTATTCCATGTTCGCTTTCATTGTTGTTTCATATTTGACTTATTATTGAATTTTTTACACAGAGATGAATTATTGCTTTGGCTTCCGTGTCTCTCTTCATAAACGTTTATTTATGCTCGAAGGACCAGTAATTTTCTAAAAGATCAAACAAATCCTCTTAAATAATATCCTTCCCATTTTAAAAATTTAAATGACATAATTTACAGCATTAAACATAATTATTGGAAAAGCTATTTTTTGAGTGAAGGCATTGTTTTTGAGACTAGAGCTTTCAAAAACTTTAAATTATATTTTTTTTGTATTTGTAAACTCTTATGGGACACTATATAATATACTACATATACTATATTGTTTCAATTAAGTCTCATAATCTGTTTGTTTATGCAAGCAAATATTTCTGGCAGAATAAATCTAATAATGATCTTGATAGTATAAAACAAACTTGCTCAACCTTCCGCAGAGATAGATCTTATGTAGTATCAATGGCTTTGGATTATATTTATATAGAAGAATCCACATCAACGAGCCCTTGGTTGAGAAAATCCCCAACCAAATTTATTTATATTAAATGACATTTGAATTACACATTTGATATATATTTATTACGTTATTTTTTATTTTCTATCATGGAATTGCATTTTAAATTATTTTAATTAAAGAAAAGTAATATCATGACGTTATGTTTGGCACAATATCTCCCTTGAGGATACAATGCCACATATTCATCCAACCAACCAACCGCATCATAGAACACTTATCAATAATTCACCCAAAGACTTTTGAAAAAGAAGATATTTATTTATTATGAAGATTTACTCAATTAAATTATATGCTTTAGAACAAAACATACACTTCTATATGCACACATTGCTCTACTCTTCTGAGTAGAAAAGGCATAAATAGTCTTTGATAGCATAAATAGTTTCACTATTTATGCTATCAAAGTCCCTTCGTAGTGCCATCCATCAAGAAGAATTAGATTGGTTTAGTTGTATTAACGTCGTACTAGAAACAGCACGATGACAATTGGTGATGGATCTCGTAATTTTGAATCTCGGTCAAGTGAGGAGGACGACACCTGAGCTGGCACCTCCCTCTCCTAAATTCCGCACAACATCAATGGGAGGACTTTGGGCCCCAACAGATTCAACGTGGATCAGCCCCGGCAACAAGATGGGTTCTTAGAGGCATCAAGGTTGGAACCAACAAGTCAACGAAAAATGCCGGCTGCGACTTGCTGCCTTAACCACTAAGCTACCACGGCCACCAAAGAACAGTTAAAACCAGTGAATTATATTAGCTTAATTTCGTGATTTTCAATAGAATTTGTTTTATTTTAGGTGTCACAGCCCCAGACAACTGGGCCCCAGCACTGATATTCCGAGTCATTTGGACAACGTTCGCTCTCCCAAGCATACAACCGTTGTCGTGGATCCGGACTCAAGCGAATCGTTCCGGATGATTGGAATCTAGAGGAGGTTTCTATTACTAAATTGATGTATATGACTACTTTATTCTGTGCTTTCGTAACGAGGAGGCATTCATAGAGAGTATAGATGCTCCTCACTCACTTTGTTATTGGGGCATTGCGCTTCACTTTATGCGTAATATCTTCACGTGCGTAAGTCAATAGCCATATAATTTAATGAGAAATAGTGTAAACAATACATTTCCCCAATTAATTTAAAATCAGCTTGTGTGGTTTTAAAAGTTATGTGCTGAGAAAATTATATATTTTTTTAATATTCAGGGAGCCCTATTTCATCGTACAAAATTAGTATTAGTTTAACAGCAATTGTCGCAAAAATTAGAGGAAATATCGCTATCATAAGAGTGAAAAATGTTAAATAAATGAAGTATTTCAGTTTTAAATGTAGCTATTTATGAATAAAGTTAGTGTTCTCGTTGAAGAGCCATGGAATCCCCATTTTCCTCTCCAATTACAAGATTGATTAAATACAACAGAGTGCATCCAAAAGAGAAAAATATAGTTCGGGTTTCTATGCAATTGCAATTTGTCTTTGTGATTTTTGAAAAAAAAAAAAAAAAACTTAATATACTGGGTGGTTATAAAAAAAGTATCTCTACTTAGGCTGTCTGTAGCTTGAAGGAATAATCTGAATGAAACCAAAGTTGGTACACTTACTACTCGAGAAGGGTAAAGTAAAATGAAATAATACTAAGAAAATTGTTGTATCAATCGCCCATAATGGCACTGTAATCTGTAACAAATAGCGCTGCCGGCGTTGAAATCATCAGCAAAATCAAGAAATGGTCATATCTATCAGTAACGTGGTAGGAAATGCCCCTCAGTAAGACAAATCGCTCTTTGATATTAAACTATTCTGTGATACCGGTTCAAACGCTGCAGCTTCTTTACGTCAAATTTAGGAATGTGAAAGGAAGGCGTAAAGAAAAAGTCCTTTGACACAGAGTGCAGTGAGAAGAATGGGGAAAAAAACCATGGAAACTGGATTTTTACCTCAAAATGCGGACGTGGGAGGAAACTAAAAGAAATTGCTATTACTAATGTGGAATCATCTGGGACTCCGGAAGCCGGTCCTAGTGTACGTGTAGATGCTCGATAGCTAGATATTCCATATGATATTGCTCGAAAAATCTTGAGAAAGGTAATCCAATTTTACCCATTCAAAATTAGTTGTCCTCAGTAATTATTACAAGGTTAGGCACAGCAGAGAATTGATTTTTGTCAAACGTTTTTAGCAAGAATTAATGTGGATGATACCTTCCCCACATAGGAGTTTATGGAAAGATGAAGCCCTTTTTCATTTGAATGAGGAAGTCTTTAAGAGGAACTGTAGAATGCGGGCTTTGGAGTCACCACATATTATTCAGAAAAGACCACAACATTCCTTAGATAATTGAGTAATAAGTCGTTATTTTCTTATGGCATAGCCTCTTCGATCCTTTGATCTGATGCTATGTGCTTTTTGGCTTAAAATCTAATGTGTACCGTGGAGATATCGCAAATTTCAATGACTTAAAAGATCTCACAACACACATGAATGAAACGTAATTTCTGATACAATACATTCCACAGTTGAGCACATCTTGAATTACCTTGATAGTGTCCTCCAGAACGATTGTCATGTGGAGCCTGAACTCTATCGGCAGCAGCAAGCGAAAGCGCAAAATCACATTTTTTGTAACATTTTCCAATAAATGGTTGTCATTCGGTTCTACGCTATAACTTTTTGATCTTGTTTCACACATTATACACTTAACTGTTCCATCTGTTGGCGGTTGTTGCAATCACTTTTTTTTTATTATTCCATTCTTCTTTCCCCTCCTCGAATAGTAAGTGTAGCAAATTTGGTTTCACTTGCATTATACCTAAAAACTATAGATAGCTTCAAATAAAGATACTTAGTTTATAATTACCCGGTATTTTTGAAGACTCGGAACTCCCTACCCCAAAAAAAAAAAGAATTAAAAACAAACAAAAGTATTTTTAGAAATTGGATTCAAAGTAGTGTAATTCCAAAGAAATCTCCTTTAGGTGTTTTCCCATCTCTCTGATACATTTGTTTTAATTCTAACAAATACAATAGGCAATGTGAGGAGGAGAGTGAAAATTTCATAAAATTAGCAATTATAATCAAGATTTCAAAATAGTTGACATATGGAAAATTTTTGCTTAATTCACTATTGTAATATAAAAATAAATGTATTTTATTAATTTAGTCGTTCCTGTGTTACTATAATCTACAAGCTCTACAGATTTTTTACAAGCTCTACAGAGTGAAAACTGTATTTATTATTAAAAGAATCTGTTTTATGAGATCATAACTTGAGACATATAACAAAAATTTGCCTCTACTAGGTGTATAAAACAACACCAAACATAAATGGGAAATACAAGAAATTTGTAACTCTAAACAAAGGAGAATATATCTAAAAAAAGACTGGATGATCTAAAATATCTGCGTCAGAACCTATGAGGCTAGGGCAGCTTTTCTCAATCTTTCGTTATTCGCGGCCCAGTTTTCAATCATAATTTTCATCGAGAACCCGCATACAATAAAATGTTAACTACAATAATATATTTTGAGTATTTTGATTTCTGTTTTTAAATTATTTTTAACTAACTGCCAAAACAAGAGTAAAAGCGAGCCAACGTTGGCGAGAAACCACATCTGGTATTTTGCCAAGTGGGCGGTGAACAGATGAAGCAAATGGAAGCGTTGAAAATTTAAATATTATATTTGAAATGAAAACCAAACAGAGAGATAATGTTAAAAGAATATGATAGTACAAAAATTCGTTAACGAAAGTAAACCTAGACGGGGTGAGCTAACTTTAGAAACTGGGAATACTATTTTTTGAATAATAAAAGAAGTAAAACAGAAGCATGAGCAGCAGATTTATGCAGGCTCATAGATAATTTTTTTAAGCGGGTATAAGCGAGCATTACAAGATAGCCAAGCAACAGCAAGGGCAAAAACGAGCATGGTTCTGAAAATAAAATCATGAAAATATTCTCAAGAATACTTAAATTTGGGATTTACCAATACTGAAGTAAATGAAGAAGAAAAGCCCCTGCTCAGAAATGTTCATTTGCTGAAAAACATTAGCCGCAGACAGCATGAAACCTAATAAACTTAAACGACATTTGGAAACGCTTCATTATGAGTATGTCAATAAATCCAGAAATTTCTTCAAATTATAATTAAAATCAGCAATTAATAATAAAAAAAGCAAAAATCATTATTTAAAGAAACTTTGTGAATAAAAAAGCGTTAATTGCATCCCACAAAGTTTCATTTAAAATAGCCAAATTGAAAAAACTCACACCTTTGGTGAAGAGCTTATTTTAACAGCAGCAATTGAGATAGTAGAACTATGTTTGGAGATAATTTTTCAAAACAATTGCAGTCCATACCTCTTTCAAATGATATTGTTGCTTGTCGAATTGGTGCTACAGCTGAAGATGTACAGTGTCAGCTTTTCTCGAAGTTGCGTGACAAATTGTTTTCAATACAGCTTGATGAAGCAGCAGATAATAATAAAGATGCTCATTTCATTGTCTATGTTCGATTTTGTGATAATATGTCAGTAGTAGAAGAACTAATTTTCTGCAAACCAATAGAACTCAAAGCAACAGCGCTCGTATTTGCTATTATAAATAGTTTTATGAACGAGGGAAATATAGAATGAAAAAATTTCGTCCGAATATGAACCGATGTTGCTCGTTCAATGTCCGGAAGATTCCAAAGTATACAAGCACTTGTAAAACAAAAATCGCCTCAGTGTGTCTGGACACGTTGCATGATCCATAGAGAAGCTTTGGCTTACAAAGAATAGAGTCCTGGTCTGAATATTGTGTTAACTACGGTTGTAATCGTAGTAAATTATATCAAAATGAGACCCCTGAAATCAAGAATATTTTCCGCACTTTGTAAAGACATTTGCACAATACATCCAGGGTTATATTTTTATTGCGAGGCAAGACGGTTATCATGTGGGAAATTCTTGCATCATGTTTATGAATTAAGAGAAGAAATCGCCATTTTCCTAGATGAAGAAAACAGACCTGAAACCGAGAATTTTTGCGATGGTTTATTAGTGATGAAATTGAGCTACTTGGTTGATATATTCGAGAAATTAAATAATTTGAATCTTCAACTCCAAGGAGCAAATACTCATATGTTGGATACGAGTGATAATGTTAATGCTTTTTGTAGAAAATTGGAATTGTGGAGCAGAAATATAAAGCAAAAAAACCTAACATTGTTTGCCAATTTGAATGATTGTACTAAAATTTGCAAAGACGAAGAAGAACATGTAAAAGTTGATTTTGTAACCATTGGAAACCGTTTAGCCATACTGGCAAAGAATTTTAAAAAGTATTTTCTTGCTGACGACAAACGGATAGCAAATCACGAGTGGGTTAGGGATCCATTTCGTAAGGCTCCCGAAGAACTCTCAATTGACGGGGAAGAAAAATTCTTAGAATTCACGATAAGCGGCGAAACTAAAAGACAATTTAGTAATAAAATACTATTTGAATTTTTGTCAGGAGTAGAGGATTATTTTTCTGCTCTAAAAACAAGGGTATTTTGCATTCTGTTACCATTTTCAATATCCTTCCTTTGTGAAACTGGATTTTCTGCTGTAGCTTTTTTGAAGACAAAATATAGATCTCGGCTAAATATAGAAACAGAACTGAGAGTGGCTATTTCTAATATTAAGCCTTCCTTCTAAAAACTTTTCTCTGTAAGACAGGCCCAAGGAAGTCACTAATAATTATTATATTTGTTTTTAATTTGGCATGTTTTGATTAAGTAAGTTTTTGATTTAGGAGTTTTTTTAATTTAATAAGTTAATTATTAAATATTTCGAAATGTATTGTTTTTTCTATATGTATATGTGCTTTCATTCTAGTCAATTAATCATTTTTTAATAATATTTTTTCTTGGATATTCTCGCAACCCCCTCTAAGTGGGGGAGTGCCCCTAGGGTGGCGTGGCCCACAAGTTGAGAATCACTTGGCTAGGGTTAAATATCTCGTACTCTTCTCTCTTTCTTGGCATAAATTCAACTGGTCTTGTATTTCCTTTATAACCTCCCTTTCTGGCGACTTTTCCTTTCTTAATTTACTTCCGTAGGACAATTATTTTAAATGAGCCTAGTTACACTCACTGGGAAGATCAGATTACATGAAATGAAGCATAATCGAGCCAAATGAAGGAATAATAAAGAGATCAAATTTACAAATTTTGGTATGAAATTATTTTTAAATACGTCCTTTCAATATGATGAGTTTTGAAATCTGATTCTCAGCAGAACTGTAAAATTGAATACAGACTTAATTATAATAACCAATAAACTTAAGGAATGTGTTTGGGAGCTCTGAAAAACTGTTCTTCTGTAGTCTTGATATGTGCTCCAAAGTAATGCACCCCAGAATATCACTTAGAAAAGTGTCAACCATTACTCATCAGATTACCTGTTAAATTCAGCGTTGCTTTTGTTTTTGCAAACTCAATGAAGAAACTGACACTTGGCATTTAGCGTATTCATTCTAATACGAATAGTATGAATTTAACCAATTAGAAATTTGGGAGATTTGTCCCTAAGAGAGTTTATTCTTGTTTGGGAGAAGAGTTTATCATACAATTAGTATTCTTAATTTTTTGATAATTTTAATAATGAATCGTTGTGATGTCCTATATTTATTTCATATGTTTTCCTAAAAATATTATCTTCTTATCTTGGTAGAGAAGAAAAGAAATATTTTTTTTTTAAAAAAAAAAAAAAGATTCCTTTTGCTGATAGTCAATCTTTTCTGTAATTCGAGATTCAGATAAGCACATTTTAAACGTTGCGAATGTAGAATATTCTTTTTGTTTCGTATTAGACTATAATGCACTTAAATTATATTTGGATTTTTCTTTCTTTAAAAACTTTTGCATAATAAAATGATTATATGTTTTTTCAGGTGTTGTTTTCCATCTAACTTTTCTTGCTGACGAAAAATTGAAAGCCTGTTTGGAATGTTTAGCGCAAAAAGGTGAGTTCTTATTAATATGATAATACAGGTTTTCCATTAATACTATAATGGGTATTTAATTTCACTTTTTATACCCCTTAAATACCAATGAATGACTATGATCGCAATTTCGCTGCCAGCGATGGCCGCGAAATTGTGATCATAGTCATTTGTGAAATTGTGATTGAGCTAGTATTCCATGAATCCGTCGTCTTTCGTATAACGTAACTTTTGTCATACGAAACAATAAAATAACAGAAACTCCTCCAACTTACATAAATAGCTAAGTATTAATCATTGAATTTTCTTATTAATTATTTCTTAACTGTCCCTATTTCATGAATAAAAATTATGTGCATTTAATCTGTCGGGCATGATTCCGACGATAGAAGAATATTGTATTAACAGGTGTCGTCCATGGTTTACAATTACGAGGTCCGTTACTCCTAAATTTCTTTTTGTTTCTAAGGCAATAAACTCACAACCAAATGGTTGTGATGTTTTGCGATGTATCCCTGTAGCATTAAACTTTTTAAATTCTATTATTCTCTAAGATGATATTCTTCGGTTCTTGGAAAAAGAGAAATTTCTAAAACATTTTTAATATTCATTTCGCTTCCGTTCTGCTGCACAGGCATTTATTATCATAAGGTAATGAAAAATTTAATCATTTAATAACGGTTTATATCCTGCTTAGCAAGTGCAAAAATTATTATAGGTCCGTTAATAGCTCAGATTTTCATTTTGTTCATTGTTGCAGTTTATTGCAACACGAGCAACCGTCAACAGACGAAGGATTCTAAATTTGATTGTACACGAAAGTTAAGAAAGTAAACGAAATTTGAATGTAATGTAAGATAACTATAAACAGAGATAATTATGTTTTCTATATATTACAAAAGTTTTCCCATTTCTTTCGTTTACAGATTGTAATTCCTAGTTTTTTTCCTTCAAAATCCTTCGATAACTACAAAAGGCTAAAATGTTTGTTATTATTCCAATGATTTGTGCTCTATTTTCTCATTACTACATTCACATTGAATATTGCTTACATATAATTCATTATTTTTTCATTGAATCTTCTATACAAATTCTGTTTTAATGGTTTTTGGAAATGAAATAAACTGTAAGCAACTCTCTTAAATTCTAAAATCTATTGTAACATTTTTTCTGAACATTATTGTAATATGATTTTTTTATTAAATAGCGTTTAAATTTCAAAATAAATTACGAAACTTACTAAAAATTAATTTTTGCATTTCCAATGGAAAATATTATCTTGTTTCATTTCCAGCGATGTTTTTGAATGTATATGTCTTGTCTATTATTATGCGTAAACTTATTGCAATAGCAGTTCTTTTTATAGCAAAAACTGATATATTTCTTAAGAAATTCTTTTTCATTTCTAAGAGTTAACTCATAATAAACAGAGCGTATTCACTATTCATCTTCCAATCATGTAATGAAAACAAATTTTCCAATTCCTTATGATTTTTCGCCAAGTCTCCTTTAATTTTCACTTAAGGAAATTAAGAGATTAATGCATTGTGCATTAAGTATCAAGTAAATTTTGTCTAAAATCAGTATGAACATAATAAATAAATATGGTTGTAAAATGTGTTAACATGATTCAAAATTCTCCCTAATTATTGATGATTATTGAATCTTCCTTTTTGCTGAATTATTTAGATATTTACATTGTTCCATTGTTTGTCAGTTAATTCTATCAATTCAATCATGCCAGTCAGTTCAATTGTTTCAATGTTTGTTAATCAAAGTTTAACACTTGGAAAGCTGCATTCAAAAGGATGCATTTATTTCATTAAATTTATATGAGCTTCTCTCTCTTTAAGGAGTTTCAGGACTCTTTTATTTATTTCGCACGAAGAAGTACCCGTTTTGAAACAAATATATTTTAACAATGATACGGAATAGAAAGTTGACACTTTTATAGAAATCTATAAACGTTATAAAGGAATCAAATTAGGGCATTTTTTCAAAATTATTCAAATCAATAATTTACTATACAAACAAGATTCTGAAGTTCAGTACTGATAAATTTCTCTTTTAATAGAAAAGTGTTCAATTTTGAAGTTTGGGACGTATTTCGTTCATTATTTATTTCTATATACATCTTAAAGTTTAATTAAGTAGCCACTAAGTTCAAAACTTCAATTGAAGATACGTAAGCCAGGATAAAAAAAACTTTATTAACTGCCAAACAGTATGCAAGGTCGTTCTCCAGCGAATCCCTCTTATCTTGATTAATCTTTTTTATATACTAATGGTAAAATCTTATTTTTCAAAATCATTCCTTTTGGTGCAAAAACTAGATTGTAGCAGATTCGAAAATTATTAATTTAACTTGGGGTCGCTTCAACCCAAATAATTAATTATGATTATTATTCAATCCAATTTACAAATAATTTTCATCTGTATCCTCTATCTCTCTTTTTTTCCCTTCAGTTCTATTTCACAATCTCTAATTCAATCCATAATTCTTATTTTTATCTAATTTACCTAATCAAGTTTTATTTTGCTTGGCAAGCAGTTTTCATATTATCGAAATGAATATTATATGAATATTATCTTCTTCACTACGAATATATGAACATTACTTCTTCACGAAATTAATATTATCTTCTTCACTACCCTCTGGTAGTGAAGAAGAAATCGCGAATAAACCAACCTTACAAGTTATACATACTTCTTAAAAATTTAGAAATTTATTTTAATATAATTATTTAATTATTGTGAAATTGAAAGAAAAATCCCTATGGAAATTTTGAAATTTTTTCTGTTAGTAATGAATGTAAAAACTTTATATAATAAAAAAAAACTCATTTCGAACATGTGTATTAAGTTTTTAGATTCATTATTAAAGATTCTTCGATATAAATTTTCAAACTAATATGGTTAATAGTTTCTGAGAAATCCCACGCGCAATTTCAAATGTTTTGTTTGAGATGAATGATGAGAAGTAATAAAAAAAACCATAAACATTTTTCAAAACATTTAAAATTTTGAAGTTTAAGGATCCGGAGACCACTTAAACTTAGGATTGCTAATGGCCCAGAAAAAAATTGTTTTCTTAAATCCAAAATAATACCTTTTTACGCTGAATATGAAACTATTTTTTTCAAACAATATGTCTTTGAAAACTATTTTTATGATTTTAAGGCTACACGGTACTCTTTTTCAAAATTTTTTTTTGGAGACAGTAATATTAAAAGTAATTTATGTATTGTTTTCATACTATATTATTAAACTGATTCTGAAAATAAAAAGTCAATTTAACTAGTCCTTATTTTAAAATTTAAAAAAATTTAAAAATTTTGAAGTTTTTTTAAACCCTTATAAAATACACAATTTTTGAAATTTTTTAATTATTTTGAGTGATTTATATTTCATACATTATTGCAAACAAAAGTTAGTATGGATTTAAAAATCTGTTCCCTTGTTGATTTTTAATAATTATTTTTCTAGCTAAACCTGGAAAAAACAGGAAAATTTTTAAAATATTAACTTTAACATTTTTTAAAAAAATAACTAGGGATCCCAGACCTAAATCCATACTAACTTTTATAGAACACATATATCTCAGTATGTATAAAAAATTTCAAGACTCTATCTTGAACAGAAAAAAAGCCTTAGGGATTAGAAAACACTTACATCTTCAAAAATAAAAGTCTGAGAAAAATGCATTTAAAGTTTTTAAAGGCATAAAACAAAAACTAATAATGCTTGCAAAGATCTAAATTTTTAATATATCATTTAACTACTTATATAATATATGAAAACACTACTTTAATTAAATATTATGGCAAATATTTTTATTTATTCAAAATATGTTATTGCAAAATATCGATATAGCATTTGTTACGACGACAGATTATTCAGCTTAAAGTTAACATAATAATTTCACAAAAGTTTTAAAACACAATACACTTATAAAAAATAATAATGATATAAATAAAAGTTTAAAAAAAGTTAAAAACTACCAGGTTTGTACATAGCACCCAATTTTTTCTGAATTTTAAATCGACGCAATTCAGCAAGTTTTATTTTTTTCTGCGCAACTTTAAAATTTGCAGATTTCCTTTTCTTTCTGAAATAGGTTCTCCTACAATGAATAAAGTACACTAAATGTTCTGATGACAAACTTGTTACAAATTCAATTAGCATCCTGAAATGTTTTTAGAGCTTTTAATGTTCCAACAATAAATTCAGGTATTGCACTCGACATGGCAATCAACACGACTCCTAGAAGCTGTATTTTCTTTGGAATATTTGTCCCATATCATCGAATGTAATGCTTCATTAGAATTATGTGTCAAACCTCTGACAAATGTGCTTAATAATTCAGTTGATGCTAATCGCTGATAAATAGGCAAGATTTTGGGCAAATATTCTTCGTTGATTGTTATTTTTACCCAATCTTTGTGAATACCTGATTTTTTTCCACGTGCTAATGATAACTGGTAAAAACACCAAGAGTCAAAGAGCAAGATTGTGTCCCGGAAACTAATACTCTCAGATCTTTCCCATAATTTCACAGCTGCATTTACTTCCATTGCACTAGATGATCCGACATGTGTTGTACTACAAACATTTTGTTGTCCTTTGTACCAAATACGAAATTCAGCACTTTCTTCTCCAAGCTCAAATTTAGTCTGTTCACATTCTCCACGTCGCTTTGACATTACTTCGTAGTCTATCGCAAAGCCAGTCAGCAAGTCGATAACATATCCTATTCCGATATTTGACGTTGACGTATGTTCTCTTGTCAACCAGCTTCCATCATATGACATTCCAATACCGACTATATCTTTATCATTCCTTGAGCCCTACGCCTCAATGACATCTTTACGAATATAAAGCAACGGCTGATTTGACCCAACAAGATGTCCAATCAGAACTTTTGGCTCATAATGTCTTTTATAAGTTTTACTAAACATTATATTTCAATTCATATGCATGCAGAATTTTTCCAACGATGAGTAGCCAAGTCACAAACTTAACATACCTTGCACTAATCTCATATTTACATCAAATGGAACATTAAAAAATTGATGCTTGCTAACATTTGATATTTGATGTAATATAGCATCAATTAATTGTTATGAACATGTTTCACTCTAGGTTTGGTCACAATTAACACATACAACATTCACTTTATATGCAAATCTATTTCTTTGACCATAGCAAAGTTTTAAAGATGCAATATGACAAATATTGCTTAAATTATCTGTAAACAAACATTCAGTATCCACTATAATGTAATTTGAAACATACTTTTATCTGCAGCACTCGTATTCAAAACATTTGTTTTCTGAAGTTTTGTAGTTATTTAGAATTGTCATTTTTAGCAGTACTCCATCTCTTAGAAATGTTGCTTCTCTTCTCAAGCTATGAAAGTTTTGTCCGTGGAATTTTCTCAACAGAAGAAACTTAACTTAAACAATTTAAAAAAGCTTTTAAATTATAAAAATTATATGCAGAATAAATATTGGTCTTGAGAAATACCTTTTCTTATCAATTTTGGCTAAGTAACTATAAGCACATCAAGAACTCAAAATATAAACAAACATAAATGATTTTAGTAGTGAAAGTTAAAGTTAATATCTACTTCTCTGCAAGTATCGATATTATTTAAAAAATATCAGTAATTAATTAAATTTAAGAATGGAAAAATGCTTTAAAATGAAACCGAAACTAACCACGCCCCCCTCAGCTGTCAAAAATAGTGACTGACAATGCTCAGAAAACTTCAAATATCTTAAAAACTAATTGGTTAATAGATCTAAAATTTGGGGCCAAGATTCCCAAATGTATGGGCTACAGGAAAATGCAAAAAAAAATTTTTCGATAAATTTGTCATTTTTAGGGTACTGTGTAGCCTTAAAATCTAATTTTAAAGTCTTAATTTTGTAGAGGACTTGTGCTCCTTGGCAGCAATGACAGAAAAAATGTCAGTTCAAGGCAGTATTCTTAATGTATGGTAATTTCTTATGCCTTTTTGTACCTACTTTTTAGATTGGTAGTATTTAAAGTTGCACAATAATTTTGTTTCGTTTGAAAATTGCAAAACAATGACTTATTAATGTATCAAAAAGTATGAGAATAGATTATATTAAGATATAACGTCAGAATAACTTTTCAAATAAAATTCACAACAGTAAATAAACTTTCCAGTTGGCACTCTCTCTGCACGAACGAGAAAAGTCGCGACAACTACCCAAATACGCTGTTGCGAAGCGTGAATTGTTAAGTGTATAATTAGTAAATTTTTATGTCCTAATTAGCTAAGAGTCAATACATTCACTTTATTTAACCAAATGTCAGTTAAATTATAAGATTATTCTAGAAAGTAATTTTATGGTTAGGAAAAGGTAAGAACAAATCTCTCACGATCCTTACTCAAAACAATATCCCCTGGAAATCAATCAGGATTCACCTCTTTAATGCAGTGATTCAAGCAATTCTTCGGAAATCATGGATGAAGTTTTCACATTTCTCTGAAAGAAAGAATACATACTGGAAAACCTCAAGTGCAGTTCCTCTCACATTTCCAACCTAAGCATCTTTCGTCCTCTTTTTCTTGATTTATAATCGCATTTGAAATTAACAGAGAAAATAAATAAATTTAGAGCTGTATACGCTCTAATAAAAGCTGTTCAGTAGCTAAAGCGTAAGTTGAAATCTTGCGTTACATGTTGAAAACTGTTTGGCTTTCAGGTATAATCCTTTAGCCTTTTTGAAAAACCCCGAACAAGTACTTCGAAATAATTCTATGTTGTTGATAATGAGTTTAAAGATAATGGACACACACACACAGATTCTGATATTTTAATAGACATAATGATTGTTTATTACGAATAGGAATATTAAATTTTTCACATGAATATATTTTTCTTTTTGTTAGCAAATTGCTTATCATTATAAATTGCTTAATAATCATTATTTGCCGAAATAAATTCATAATATAGTTTTTACAGTCGGTCATCGCAATATAGAATATAACCAACTGTTACTAATATGGAAATTATTGTATAAAATAGGTTTATATTGGATTATTGAAATAAAGACGTGTTTAACTTTTGAAAAATATTACTAATTGATATGGCTTATTAAGTACTATTAAGACAGAAATAATATATCCATTCAAAGAAAAATAAAGACGTAAATGGAACGCTAAATCACCTAAATAAAGCAATATTTGCGATATAACTCTTGCTACCTAAAAAGTATAATGTCAGTCTTTTTTATTTTTGTAACTCTAATCGACAAAAGCATCCATTTCTAATTCTTTACTTATACGCTACCTTAGAGTCTCAACATATTTAAAATCCTCTATACACATCAAAGTACACTACAGTTTATTCCAGACCAAAAATGCAGTAAATGATGCCAAACTGCAAAAGTCCTTAAAACCCGTTGGTGGCATTTTCAACCTTGTAAGTAGCTCGATGTTCTCATTATATGTAATATTGCTTCTCATAATCACTTCTTCATTGTGTGGTCATTTTCCATTAGAGGTGCTCTAAGGCTACACGAAAATTGATAACGATTCTCGGTATCTCATTCTCTTAAATTTCACATTTCGTTAAATTAGAGATTTTAGTTTCTTTTTATCATGCACCAACCCCATCACCAGCAATTTTTGGGTAAAAATAGGACGCGAATCTAAATCTCTACTTGCATATGGCAAAGTTCGTTACTTCAACCACTGGTCTGCTGAAGCTCGATTTGTTGCGAGAAAAATGAGTCACGAAGGGGCGCTTTGGATATGTAAAAATTCTTTCAATCCCCCTGAGAGGTTTAACAAAACATGTGCAACGGTTGGGCGCAAGTAAATGATAAATTCTATCGCGTCTGAAACTTTAAAATTTGTACTACTGCGAAAGACACATAAATGTATACGCACGTGATAACTTTATGGAAACTTATCGTAATCGAGGATGAATAATTCGGTTTACTTTACTAGCACTCTGAAAACACTGTTGCGATGACAATATAAAAGTCGTCTACATATAAAAAATAATACTTTAATGAAATTATTTGCTAATTATATTTAATAATTTTTTTTAGATTAGCAATTCCATTTTTAAAGTTTGTTACTTGTATCAAAAAAATTAAAGTTTTTAATATTTCTCCTTTCAAAAAAAGTAAGATTGTTTACATAATTTCTCAATGAAAAAAGAAACTATTAAATTTTTCCTGACAGAAGCAACTTATGCTTTCAAGAATGGTAAACCCTTGTGAGTTTATAAAACGGTCAAACATTTGAGAAATAAATAAGTATTAATGTCGCAATGTTAGGAAAATTGTCAACATTTTTCTAAAAGTTAAAGAAACTCATTTAATAGCTGAAAAAAAATTAGAATTTTTTTCAACCTATCCAACTTGCATAATAATTTAACACAGGTTACGTAATTTGCATTTTTTTTCACTAATAAATTGTCTGGAAATTGTTATTTTTCACTAATTAATTGTGATTGAAAAACATTAAGCAAATATTTCATTTCCAATTCTATTCAAAATCCTGTGATGATCTGTAATGGTTTTCACCAATACTATTTTAAAAATATATTTCTCAATAATTCGGAGCCAGCAGTTTATATAAGCATACCAAAAACTCAATTTTTTGAAAAATAATATGGATAATAGTGAAAATTAGTGTAAGAAGTAATGCGAAGACTTTTATAGAAGTGTGACCTCAATCAGTCATGTTAAGAAGTTTGTCGTAATTGCAGAAGACGGGGAATTGTTTTCTCTATCGGATTTCTAGCATCTATTGCTTGGTTGCCAAATAGAGCATGGGTATTTGGATTTACTCGAGATGAACATAATCCAAACGTTGGAATCACTTTTTTATTGTTGCCGGATTTATGTATTTTAAGTCATATGTTTCAGAATTATCATTGTTTCCCAACTTATTTTATTATTCTTAGAAGTGCAAATAAGTATGATTGGTGAAAGTAACTAATGTTAAATAATAATCTATAATGTCATGCAATGTTTGAGGCATTCAGTAAATTTTAATAAGTTTCATTTTGTAACCCGAATGTATAAGAATCTTCTTAGCGGAAACTTAGAATGTATGAAAGTTAGGTTTTGAGATCTGATTTCAATTAAGGTGACATTTTAAGAAATCTGTTGTGGGAAATGGCGTCCATGATGCCAAATTTCTGTTATAGACACTTAGAATTAGTCTATGTTCAGTACGTTAATTGGTTTTAACTATACTAATTAATAAAATAATTAACTGTGGGAATTAAGTCATTTAATTAACACATTAAATTCAAGCATTCGTTTTGTGAGTTATTAACAATGGATAACTTTTTAATTTTCACGATGAGAATTTCAGAATTGCTTGTTCTTTCGTTTATAATACTCGTACATTCGCCGAAAAATTATACTTTCTTAATAACTTTCACAATTTTTATCGCTGCGAGATAAGATTGTCAATTCTGAGAATGTGTCAAAGGTAATTAAATCTTGATGTTAATGCATGTATTATCTTAATAAATATACTACACTAATTGTTGAAAAATAATTTCTCTTATAAAATATCATTTCTGCCTCATCCGATTTTTCGTAGTGGTCGCAGTAGCCGAGTGGTCGTGATTTCGGACTCGTGACCAGCGGCTTTCGTTCAGTCACGGGATCGATTTTTTAACCGCAAAAAACCTCCGTGTAGCCGGGGCTGAGGCACGTAACATCTGTCGGGCCCAAAAGCCCTGATCCCCTTTGGCGACCTGGTGTGGAAGTAAGGAGAGGGGGTGCCAGCCCAGGTTCAAAATTACGAGGTCGGTCTCAAAGAGCCCCCGTGTTGCTTCTAGTGCGACGTTAATAAAAAGCTAAACTGAGACCGTTTTTTCGTTTTGAAATTAACCAAAATTTAAAATTTCACCGAGTTCTGTTTGACTATTTCCGAGTTTGATGAAAGTGGTAATACATACTATTTGATTTAACCGATTAATGGATATAATGGATTCTGGTATGAGAAAATTCTATTTTCCGACATTAGTTAACTGTATTATTTAATTAACCTATTAACATCCTAATTTAATTCCTTTTGAACTAGTAACCGTGACATTCCTATTGTTTTGCTGCAATGACAATTTTGGGAAATGGTTCAGGATGTCCCGCCTTTTATTTTTAGGATCCTGAGGAATGTCTTCATGAAGAATCAAACGTTGAGAAATTTGGAAGAGGTCAGTGCGTCGATCTATCCCTTTGCAAGATCTTTGCCCTCATCTGTGGTGGTTCGTTTGCTTCTCCTCGATGAGCTGCGGACGAAGCAATGCGGGAAAGAGCAACTAAAGCTACGCAAAATCGGTCATGGAGAGGATATGTGAGCAGGGAACACAGAAAGGCTTGCCTGGTAAATATAAATAGTTCTGTGTGATGTATATCCTTTTAGAAACAGTAGTTCCAGATTTACTCGAAAACTCTTGCTTAACAATTCTGATTACGAATTTTGCAAACGTTTTTGTTTAAATATCAGTAAATATATGCAAATATAAATTAAAATATAAAACAACAGAAGTAAAAGAGACCGTAATGAATAGATGGTCAAGTGTAAGATAGCTGTTTTTTTTTAAAAAAAGAACCCAAATTAGAGCGTTTCTGTCAAGTTAACATTGCTTTTGGCGTTTTCCTTTGGCACTTAACTTGGCGGTTACTTGGTGACAACTTTATGATATTTGAATGTGAATGGTTTTTCTCTTTTTGCAAATTCTAATGATACTGCAAAGCGTACCAGATTTACGTTATTGGAATATTACGCCCAGTTACTTCGCATGGAACTTGACTGTTTTATTTGGAGCTCTTCAACAGCTTTTTATTCGTGTGTCACCGGTTGGATATTTACCAGCAAACTGGGTATGTTTTGCAATGAAGTGTTTATCCAAATTTGACTTCATATTGTTTGAGAGTTTTTGGTGGCAAATGAGACAAGTCTGGAGGCTATTTGTATTGCATATGAATGGAAATGACTCCGTTGAATCCTGATTAAATTTTTACTTCTTCAGTTCTTCTCTTTTCTTTTACCAGATACCATGCTGGAGGAGGAGCCGAAAAAAGGATTTTTTAAAATTTTACATAGTTATCTAAAACGGCAAATAATTTATTTACCATTATTTCTTCATTAACACGATCCTCAGATATTTAATCCAATTCTATTACTGATTTTTTTATATTATACGCATACATATCTTTAAAAATAATTCGTTTCTAAATCGTATTCTTCTTTAAACAACAAGCGAATAGACACGCAAAAACCGCAAGTGATTAAATTAGCCCACATGCAATGTAAAGTCGACCGCGCTATCCAAGGATGACTGACTGACAACACACTCTAGATGATGGCTGTTTGTGTGAGACGGAAATGGAATGCAATTTGCTGAACGATAAACATGACCACGGAGTCTTATCTCTAAGAGCAAAGTAATAGTTAAAATTTATCTCATTACAGTCATGTTAAGCGTAGCGATTTGTAATTAGCGATTATGAAAATAGAAGCTATTGAGCAATTAGGTACTTAAAATATATTTTCTTATTTTTTAAGGGTTTTAATAATAGATTATTAATTTTTTCGTATCGTATTGGAGAGCCGCAACTTTACATCAAAAGAGCCGCATGCGGCTCGCGGGCCACAGGTTGCCTACCCCTGGTATATACCAATTGTTAAGCCTAAGTCTGAGGCAACTGAACTCGGGTGAATCTCAGACAAGAAGCATGTCTGTCTCTTCGTTACTGAGCAGAACACATTCTTCGTTATTGCAGGGAACCCTAAACTATCATTGATGCCTCCGAAATCAACAAACGATACACTTTTAAAACAAAAATTAATATGAGGAACCTAACCAATTGCAGTCAAACAGCCACTAGAAGTGCCCAACCGAGCCTATCTCTTAGACGGTCCCCGACATATCGCTTCAAACCACTTTCGCAGTATTGACATTACAGCATCTTGCCATAGGAATGAGGAAATCTAGAGACTATGAACTTTCTAGGAGTTGCGGTCGCCGAGGAAGAAAATCTTACTCTCGCTGAGAAAATGATCGGATATCATCTTAACGTTTATTGTGTGCAACTAACCATTCCATTCTCTAATAGACTCCGAGGCATTTTCGTCCGTCATTTCGCAACTATACAAACCCTACTTCGAAAATCTATGTTTCTATCTAAAGAAAATAACTTTGTATTCCATATTTATGCAAAATGAAAAAAATTGTAAAGAAAATTAAAACAGCAGACATATAAGGACAATATTATTATGTGGAAAATATGTTCAAATAAAATTATAAGAAGTAAAGAAACCAAAGTAATTAAAAAAAGCGGATATTTTTCAGAACAAAAATGACCATCAAATCGCAGAAAAAAATCTCTTTTGTAATTATCTCAGTATAATAGAAATGTATTAAAGTTTAATAACATTCATTCGTAATTTGACGAAGCTATTCACAAAAAATTTCGAATCTTATTAAAGGGGAAAAGATGAATTATTTAAAATTGTATCTGGCAAATGAAGCGGAAGTAGCTATAAGCTGTTTAGCCTTCTGCTCTAAAACCTGTAAATTTGCATTATAAATACTTAAAGAAAGATTTTGGTCGAAAGGATATCGTTATAGATGTACGTATGTCAAAACTTTTGAATATAAATGAAACTAAAGTATAAAATAACTTGAACTAAAGCATACTTATAAAGTGATTTTTAATCACTTTTTATTGGATATAAGGGACAGCTTCAAAATGGAAACAATCTTTTCAAATAGAGTTTCTGAAATTCAGTCCATCACAAATCCTGCTAAATTCCGAAATAGCTAAGACTGACAGAGGAAGAATGCCCAAAATGTTCTAATGGTGAATTTTCTCCAGAAGTATCTATCAGTCAATAAATTTACACTCGTTGTAACAAGTTTAGATTTGAGTATTGTAATTGGGATATTGTACTAAATCTTCATTACACATCATTACAATTAAAGAAAAATGCAAAATAATTCTAAAGTTAACAGAAATAAACCTGACAATTACTGCAAACCTAAGACGAAATAGTATTTGATAGTCTATTTAAAGTCTTTTGAAATATATATATATATATATATATATATATATATATATA
>BMAW01119386.1:0-25408 GCA_019974015.1 Nephila pilipes
TTCTACATTTTATCTAGAACACATCAATGATATTACTATCACATTTATTATAATTTTCATAAGATATAGTTTCTTCAATTATGTTTTGTTCCTCAATTTTATCAAGATTACCTATGGAATGATTTGGTATTCTAACGTATTTCAGTTTTACTAACATATTTCGTATTTTCTCTACGTTCGAATACAAACACAATACATTAGGCACACATAAGTATATTTTGGATAAGAGCATAACGTACAAAGAGAGTTCATAAATCTCCCTTCTTAAATTAAACTGTCACAGTGAGAAATTACGCACGAAATACAATCACTTCATCGAGATTAGAATAGGATGCAAAGTAACAGTTTCTGCATAAAATTTGGGTTGGGAGCGATATGAATTCAATACTTACATAAATGAAACTTTCCTCATTTCTGAAGTAATATATCTTCCCAAATTTAGGGACTAATTTATCAGCAGATATGATTATGAAAAGCAATAATTTGCAAATATATTACAGTGTGACTATTCTATATATATTTTTTTAAATTCTGAGTCATTAAACAACATATTCGATTATTCAGAAATAATACACTATAGAGATTTTCAGAAATTCCTTCGAATTTTAGTTTAATAAAGGACAAATTGTTTAGTTGCACAAATGAATTTTCTCCTTTTAATATACTGACTCTGACTTTCTAAGAATTTCAAAAGAAAGAATCCGAAAAACTGGAAATTACATAACAAGAAATATTTTACTGTAAGAATTTATTAATATTTCATATTATTAAACAGTATTGATATTTCTTTATACTAAGCATTATATTATTCATTATATTATTGTTCGCTTGAGTGGATGATATAAAATAATTATATCTATGTGATATCCAATTATTATAAGAAAAGTTAAAATAGAACTTTTTTTATTCATAATTTCAGTATGAAATGTTTATTTTCAGAAAAGTTACATTTTTGAAAAGAAAATAAGTTATTTTAGTTGGAAAATATGTAACTACAAATTGTGTTCGCTTTTCAGTAAATTATTCTGGTAAAAGTTTCATAAGGGTTCTCATACTTTTGACATTTATATTTTATGCTCCGTAATTTATCTTACTGTAAGGAATTTTTTTCATCAAAAATCTATTTATTCAACATAATAAAAATTCTTATAAATTTTATCTGACATTACTAGCTAAAAGTATTTAGAAATATAAGACCCTTCTCCTTTAATCTTATTAGCAGACGGAAAAATTTAATTATTATTATATTTTTTCAATCAGATGAGAGCAATGAATGATACAATCATTTACATATGGAAAATATGAAATGATATAAGGAATGCATTATATATTACTTAGAAATTTCTGTTCAAAAATGTTTTGTGTAAGGTATCTACAGAGATGATATTGTTTTTCGTTTTTGGTTATGAAACACACAATTTTTATTCCTCCAAATGAAACAAAACATCAGGCTCTAAAATTGCCAAAAAAATATAATCTTAATGAAAGAAATTTTAATAATTTATTCCTAATATAATTTACTTTCTCTCAGATTTTTACTCACATATAACTTTATATTTCTTTTCTTAAATAATTATTTTTAACGGCTTTTGAAACCTGTTTATCGTAATGATGATGTAAAATCATTATTACTACGAATAAAATAAGTAACATCAGATTATGCAACAAAGATTTAACATTTGTAATTATTTTGTAATACACAATTTACAAACATTAAAATTTATAATTTTTCTTCAAATCTTTATTATCCGATAGCTATTTTTCGTCTAACACACATAGACAAATTTGAAAAATGGATTTGAGCTATATTTTGAATGAAATAAAGAGGATTCGCAAACTTTTCTTTTTATCAAGAATAGCATTTTAGAAGGTTAACAGAAAATAAAACTTAATTTTATGAATATAGCTCTCTATCATCTATTTCTTATGTGTCAGAGTGTTTTATTTTTATCATTGAGTAATTCATATGTGATGCTGGATGGAAACTGACAAACTGAGATATATTTCTCAACGCTTGATCATTTTTCTCAAGTGTATATATTCACCATAACCTACTTTATATATTCATAGATCAATGAAATGATATCTGAGGTTATTTTCATGGAAACTGTGCCTAAAACAATATGATAGAGAAAGCAAAATGTGTAAGATTAATGAATGAATATCAAAGAGAAATTATAAAAAATTATAGTTGTTTTCCTTATCGAAGTTTGAATTTTCTCTGCTTTTAAAATTCGTGTCTAAAACACCTTAGCAACAATATTGCTTTAAATATTTTTAAGAATAAACACAATATTTTAAGCATAGCTAAAATTCAAAGTAATCACACTTAACGAGTCTAAAATTTATTTCTTCATATTTATATACATCTTCTTACCCAAATCACAGTCTTCGATATTTATAATTGTGTATTAACAAAAATTTATAAACCTAATAGTTTTATGATATTTCAACTAAACATACTAATAATTATAATATAAGTTCAATTTTAATATATTCTTTTTATAGACTAATTTAATAAGCAACCTAATAACATTAGGCACTTATAATTTTCCCATCTAATTACTAAGATTTTTTTAAATTAAAATTTACCCCAGAATTTGAGATAGACTCATATAATTAGGTTCATTGATAAAATCAGAAATTGTATTTAAAAAGCAAATTAAAGAATAGATTTTCAAATTTTAAGTGTTATGCTTTCGCGATGTGAGTGAAGTATGGTTACTGCTACTAATACAATCTAATTACAAATTAAATTAGAGGTACTGAGGTTTATTCTCTTGTGTTAAAAAGAGATATAAGTAAATTAAAAA
The DNA here is from genome assembly GCA_019974015.1 of Nephila pilipes. Lineage (NCBI taxonomy): Eukaryota > Metazoa > Arthropoda > Arachnida > Araneae > Nephilidae > Nephila > Nephila pilipes. Next base: position 2,814 of record BMAW01119386.1, read on the forward strand.
ATTCAGTGGTTATAGTGAAAATTACTATAAAGAGCGATTTCCCTCATCCTTTGAGAAAATATCTGGTAGAAATATTGATGATTTCTTGGTGATTACAGGATGAAGGAGAAATATTTTCGCAACATCAACAAAACTTAATGTAGCTACTTCAAAAAATTTTTCGAATGAGGAAATATTGCTGTTTAAGTATATTTAAATAAGCATTGAATTATCGCAAATTCCAGGAATTCCTTAACTTTTTAAATGTTGGCTTTGAGGATAAAATCTAATTTCCGAAGTAATATAATTAAATTAAGATAAATTATGTACAATTTTTTGCGATTTGCAAAATGACTGCAAGTTGTTTATCGAATCAAATGCTAAATTTATCCAAGAATTGACAATGAAACTTAACTTGTATGTTTTAAAATTTTAGTAGATTTGACCACTTGTTTAATGAGCTGAAGGGATGTCTTAAATGACAAAAATAATTGATCAATACAATAGTTCAAACTATAAATAGCATTTGAAATGAAACTGAAGCTATGGTGATCTGAAATTAAAGGAAATGCTTTTATGCATTTCGACTTAGTGGCTGTCAACAGAATATCAACAATAAAAAATATGCAACATTTCTTTTCAATTCGATATTGGAATTTGTGAACAGATTTAAATATTCCGAAAACTAATATGTAATTTGCTGTTCTTTTTAATTTGAGACTCCCTTTTCTCCAACCAAAGCATATTACTTAACTATATTGGTATATAACACTTAAATCCATAGTTAAAAATACGACTGAAAGAAAAGGGTTTGATCATATTTTAATGAAATTAAGTAACTTTTTATAATGTCGCTATAAGGCATATTTTTGTCACTGCGTTTGGGAGGCCTACTTTTTTCCGCAGCTGCTTTAAAGAATGAAGTAATCAAATGACAATATAAAAATTAAAGTGCCTTTTGTTCATCTAGAGCAGGGGTCTCCAAACTACGGCCCGAGGGCCACATCCGGCCCGCGGACAGATTTTGTCCGGCCCGCGGAGAGCTAGCATACTTGAAAGAAAACTCCTTCTAGAGAACATATTTATTTTTTATAGCAAATTAAATTTAGTTTACTGAAGTAATCTATTTTTATGTTGAATAATTATTAATATGACATCTACATTGATATGGTCATGGGCTAACTACTCATAACATTGTTGTAGGTTACTATATACTAACTAACAAATTATTGAAATGAATCCAACTAACATTTTATACATTTTAAATGAAAAAATAACTTATAACAAGCATAATGACATATGAAATACTAATGAGATTTATGTAATTGAGATTTTCCACTGACAATAGTTTGTAGTTGTGGATTAATTTTACTTGTACCAATTATTAAAAGAGATTTAAGATGCTCATCAGTTAATTTAGATCTGTAAACATTTTTTGTGTACTTCATTTTGGAAAAGGTCTTCTCACACAAATAAGTAGTACCAAAAACAGAAAACAGCCCACGAGCAAATTTATGCAAATTATCAAATTGTGTCAGGGGAAGACACTTATAAAATTCCAACAAAGATAAGTTTTGATATTTGTTCTTAATTATATCACTGCTCTGTAGATCAATCATTTCCATTTGAAGTTCCGGGGCTAGGGTTTCAATGTCAGTATCAAAAGGATTCTGAAAAATCTTAATTTGATTCGCAATGACATCAAAGTCCGAGAAACGAGTATCAAAATTTATTTTCAAAGCACTCAAAGTTTCGATTGCAAAATCGATAGGAAACTCGGTCTCAGTGGTGTGGCTGAATATTTCACATGTTTTAAAATGTGAAAAACATTTACTTCGTAGTTGTGATTGAAACAGTATCAATTTCTTCCGGAATGATTTGATATTAGTGTATAAATCAGGAAGATGCTGGTTTTCTCCTTGCAATCTCAAATTCAGTTCGTTCACATGTTTTGTCAAATCAACATAGAATGCTAACTTCCACAGCCATGCGTTGTTTTGCAATTCAGTAAGAGGGCGATGCTTTTCATTCAAAAAAATTTCGATCACTGCTCGAAGTTCAAAAAAGCGCTGAAGGACTTTCCCACAACTAAGCCAACGTACGGCAGTATGATAAGGTAAGTCATTTTCTCCAATCTCTTCAATAAATTGCACGAATTGTCGGTGATTCAGCCCAAAAGATCTGATAAAATTAACAGTTGATATGACTGGTTTCAGAACTTCAGACATATCCAAACATTTTCCGCACAAAGACTGTTGATGAATGATACAATGTAAGACTATTGGTTTTGAACCACCGTCATTTTCTACAGCCTTTGACACAAGAGCGACCACTCCTTTATCTTTCCCACTCATGTTTTTGCCTCCATCAGTTGTAATACATTTCAAGTTTTTCCATCGAAGGTTCTTTTGGTTAATGGCCATTTCAACTCCTTTAAAAATATCTGAACCAGTAGTTGTGCCATGAATACTATACATATCAAGAAGTTCTTCATGCACTTCATAGCTTTTATCTACTCCTCGAATATAAATCAACACCTGAGCAGTATCTGACACATCCGTTGACTCATCCAAGGCCAAAGAAAACCACTCAACATGTCCATTTTTGTTGAACAGTTGAGAGGATATATTTTCAGCGATGTCTTCTACCCTTCGAGCCACAGTGTTTGCTGACATACTGACAGTTTTTAATAAATTTACCTTTTCAGGGCACATATATTTCTTCGGCTACTGCGATTATGCATTCTTTGACCATTTCTCCACCGGTGAATGGTTTTCCACGTTTGTTCAAGAGCCACACGAAAGCTCGTGAGTTGCAGCCTCCTTGTTCAGTTTTGTGTTTTGTAAAAAGATTGATTTCAACTGAGCTTCATAGTTTCGAATTTTTCTGTCCGCAAACTTCCTGTATATTTTGAGTAATTTTGAAAATGTTTTATTCTAATGACGCATGTTATTCTTTGAGAACGGCTATGTTTCATAAAATCAAACATAGCGCCTTGTTACTGACCTCAATTACGAAATAACAGTTCCACTGATCTTTGAATTTTCTGCATTCATCATCAATTTTCCTTCTTTTCCATTCTACTAAATCACACAAAAGCAACAATTCAAATCAAAATATTGTTACAAAGATGTTTTAAACTAAACACGCACAAACACGTTTTAAGGAGGTACGACTATTTCATTTCACAGCAGTGTCATAGGAACTGACTTGTTTGCGCCACTAGCCTTCTATATTCCAATTACTGCCATCTAGAAGTGGAGTGGAAGACACCAGAACTTTCGAACCAACGAGATATTCTGCGCTATGATGCCATCTGTTAGCGATAGAAGGTACTACCCATTTCGCTTGTGTTCACTAGATGTCCTGTCAAGTTACTCCTCATGGCTCGCTCTGTACTCTACGACTAATCTAGAAATTTACAATGACAGGAAAATTAATAATATGCAGGGTTGCCTTTGCGGACTTTAACCGATTTGCAGCCTTTTAAACGTACTTTTCGACTTTTTCAAAAATACTCATTCGATTGAGCTTACTGTTACTCGTTAAGAACCGAAGTAACGATTACTGAAGAAAAAGTAATCAATGATTATATTTCATTACTTTGTAATCATGAATGTATGGCGATACGATGCGGCACCTATATAACGGATACCCATACGATACGGAAAATACATCAGCTTCCCGTCGCTAGAGGCAGAAATTAAATGAGTATCGTCCCCGTCGCTAGAGGCATAAAATTAAAGCGTTCCCGTTGCTAGAGGCATCTGGCAAAAAAGTAATCATATTTTACACCACTAGTGGACTGATTCAACTTTTTACCACCGGCAACAATGAATGATAATATGGTTTTGGCCCTTGGAATTTACTGGAGTAATCAATATGGCCCTAAGGCTGGAAAGTTTGGAGACCCCTGATCTAGAGCACTCACTGAAAGCCATGACTATTTCCATTGAATTTATCATCAAAGCATAAATATTTCAAAAACAATGATAATATCTTACTAATTTCTTTATTTTTAGTCTTTTCTTATATTTTTGTAATAAAATATGCATGCGGATCAGTTATGTTTAAATTACATAAACGTGCAAACTTATACAATCCATATTTATTGCTCTGAAGCGTTCAATTGTCTTAATGTATTTTTAGATGATTCCAAGCAATTCATTTTTTCACCCACTGATCTTAAAGTTTAGACACCCTAGATCAGGGGTGGTGAACCTTTATGTATCAAAATGCCATTTTGTCTTAAAAAATGTTTAATGAAGTCATAGACGTGCCGTCAAATAAATTTAACTTTGTGATTATTGGGAAATTAATAATACTAAATACTATAGACTCAAAACTCTTTATTTACTACAAGAAAATACGTTTTGAAATGTTTCAGTTATACGCGTAATTCAAAATAAAGTAACATTAGAGTGATTTCTGTTGTTGCAAATTAGATGACAACTAACTTATATTAGGATTGGGAGATGTTACTATTATTACTTTTAGAGCAGAATGCATGCTGAATTGGAGTCTTCTGTCAAACGGTTTCTAAGCGAATCTTTAATGTTATTCATCTCTGAAAATAATGACTCGCAGACATAGGTAGATGAAAATATGGTTAAAATAGCACGAGTGAGCTTCTACAAACAGTTAAATGTGTCTGATAACAAATTCCATGTTTCCAAAATTTTGTTATTCATATTTTTACTTATATTGCTTGTGAATCTTTCTTTTTCAATTAATTCCAACTCTTTCCTTGTTTCAACAAATTTTTGAATCCATATTGAGTTAGACTGGAAATCAATAAGCTGCGTTTCAAATTCTTCAATTTCCAACCAATCGAATGGGGACAAGTTCAGTTTATCAAATGAAGTCACAACAGGGTACATAACAAACTTGAGAGATTCCTATTAATCTTTGAACTGAGAATATCTCGCTGAAAATTCATTGATTGAAGAATCAATTACAGAAATAAATTCTTTAGCGACTGTTTCTTCATCTGGTTTCTCTTGTATACCTAAATCATTTATATTTTTTTCAAGTTTGGAATATACTTGTAGTTTCTTGTAATAATATCGTTCCTGTGTGTGTGTGTGTGAAAACATGCAGTTTAGCGTCAAAGCGCGAATGAGATCTATCGTGACGATAATTCTTTTATTTGTGCCTTGAAACTTCAAGTTTAATTCATTGAAACGTTGGTATATGTCTGTAAAAAACATCAATTTTGAAAGCCACATAACATCCAACAACCGTAGATATTGTTCAATTTTCCCTTCATTTATCATTTCAGAAACAGGCTGATTTTTTTCAAGCAATCAACAAATCTTTGTAGTAAGTTCCCGCGGCTCAACCGGCGAACATTATCAAAAATAGGTAAGCCATTATACACCGAGGTGACATCATTTAACAAAGACTCAAACTTTCGCTTATTTAAAACCTGTGACGAAATGAGATTGACTACTTTTGTGACTATTGACATTACATTTTCAAGAGATGTTAAACCACTCTTAGCACTTAAGGCTTGTTGGGGAATGGTGCAGCGGAATTCAAGAATCGAATGTCCTACATCTGTTTGAAATAAACTTATGAAACAATTCCTTTTATTTGCCCACCATACTTGGAGAGCTCCATCAATTGTTACTGAAACAAATTTTTTCAATTCAATTTCTTTCTCAGTAAGCGAATTTTTAACAGCCGTACAAATATCTGTGCCCTTTGTAGTAGTTAGTAACGATGTTATCGCAATTGATTCTTCCTTAATGACGTTTGCTATGCAATATCGAGCAAAAATAGCTAAACGTGCAGATTTAGTAACTTCAGTACATTCGTCAAGACATAGCAATATAAAAGGAGCGAAGTTTATGTCATTTTTTTTTTTGTTTTTACATTTCCGTCCAGTTTTAAGGTTCTTTCTTTTATTGTGTTTCTGGAAAGAGGAGTATCTTTGTTGCGCTGAATTATCTTTATTATCGAAATCCTCAAAAAGTGAGGGCGCATATGCTAACCAGGTTTCCTTCAAAAAGTCTCCCTCTTGAAAAAGTTTACTATGCCGAACAATGAAATTTGCAGCCGAGTAACTTGTAGCGTTTTTATGACAATTTCTACCAATACATTTATTTCATAGACGTTGACTGTTTATTTCTGTCTGTCATTACAATTGCAATTAATTCCTTTTGCTCTGGTTTGCATTTTTCACTAACGAATTTGTGATTTGTTTAAAAATGCCGTTTTAAAGACGATGTTCTACATACCACTGTTCCAGAACACAAAGCACACACTACTTTGTCGCATTTAATAATCAAGCCATTTTTCTCATTCCACCAAGTTTGAAATTCTCTGATACACGTACTATCTTGCACTTTTTGTTTTTTTGCTGATTTAGTCTTATTAAATAACTGTTAAAAATCGAAAATGTAACACAAATAAACTTTAAAATACAGTTGGGCCAACGAAATTGACTATTATGCTATGTGTAAATAAACTATGCGCCATTAGCAATTGTAGTCCACGAAGTAACTACAATAACAACCGAGAGCGCTTCCTACCCGCCGCCCCCGCTCTAACACTCCGTAGTGTAGATCAATCGCGTTCGTTCGTAATATGCTTCATAGTGAACTTTGTAATCTGTGGCGTGCCCAAAATATTGTGTCACGTGCCATTGGTTCACCATCCCTGCCCTAGATAAATATTTTATGCAATGAAGGAAGCACATAACTAAATTTATAAGACCAGTGTGTGTGAATCAATTGAACTTTGACAAAGAAATGTAATTTTCCTATGAATCATAATTTAAAAATCTAATGTCATTAAACTTCAAAGATAATGTGGAGAATTTATGTTATCACATTGCATTATTTCCATGCTGGTATACAATAGAGTTTCCTTATTTGTTACACATAAAATAACAGAATTTTATAAAGTTTTAAATAAGATTCAGACTTTCTTGTATTGATTTTAACTACGCCTTGACATAAATAGCGTCCTCTCCCACAACACTAAGAACTTTCTTTTTAAAAAAAATTCCGAGGCTGGAGCCCATTGCCTAATGTTTATGAGTTTCCGTTTCTACCAACCAGGCTACAATATCCCCCAAATGTAATTCTTACTTTTGAGTTATAAACATATCAATCAATTTAAATAAGAGAAACTTGAAATTAATAAATAAAATAAACATGATATTAAATAAAAGAAGCAAAAGAAGAAAGTTTAATAGTCATGTATTAAGCGTCTCGATTGAAGTCATATTTTAAGTAACCATTCTACAAAACAACAAGATTGAAAAGGTATGTTTTAATATCTCATATATGATCTTCATCTACAACTGCTTTAATCATTTGCCGAAAGACGTAAACAATTTACTGTGCAGAAAAATGAATATGTTTTTTTTTTTAATTTTTATTAAAATAAAATACGTTAAGTTGGATCATACTTTAAGCTACTCATAAGTTTTGAAATTCATTTATTTCATGAAAAAATAGATAATATTGATATTGATCCCCTGTAGCAAAAGAGAAATGTGAAATAATTTTTAGATATTATTATAACGAATTTTACCGACTGTTCGCTCATGTAATTCTCGACACGATTTCAACTTTGGTTTTATTTCCAGAAATGTTGTTGTCAGTAAATTTAAGTACGAAACAGTTGCATATCATCAAATTTTACTTTTAAAGTACACTTTTTATTTGTAATACATGTATATACATTATCAGTTTCATTTTGTCCTGCATTATATTTCTCTTTATCATATCTGCTTAAAAGTACTATTAAGAGTTTTCTAACCCTATTTTATATTTATTAATGTTAAATTTATAAATGAAATTAATGAATTTTTTTAGTGATAAATATAATTTAGTTATTTGCGATACCCAAATCTCTAATTTAGCAACCGTAATTTTAAATTCAGCAAAAAAAATGACTGCAGAAAAATAATGTAAATTTCATCAAAAATGTAAAACTTTAAATGTATTTTAAGTAAATAAAGTGGTTATAAGTTTAATAAAATTTCTTTTAATAGATTTATTAAATTCACTTTGAATCGTTCGCAACAATAAATTACATGTTATCTACATAGTTCATTATTTGTTTTTTACAATGTATATTTGTTTTTTCTTCACTATTCAAATTCAAACTGCACTTTAATGATAAATTTTTAAGTAACTAAGGTATAATTGAAGTATTTATTACTTAATTTAAACTAAATTTATCGTCATGTTATCATTTATCCTCACACTTCACAGTTTAACGGGGCACCTTTAACGGACTGGAATTTACTCTATTTTTTTTTTTTTCAAATCAACCTCATCACTTTCAAAGTAATCTACATTTAACTAAATGCATTTGTCTAATCGGTAATTCCTTTGATAGAAATATTTTATACACACGTGCAGTGAAGGCACATCACCTCATTTCTCTTATTTCAGCGCTTATACGTCATCAAGTCAGCTTCCTTCTAAGTATGTCTTCATGCATGGAAACAAAAAGGAATTACACAGAGTTGAGACAAGTAAGTAAAGTGCGTTGAGCAAAGAAGACATAAATTTTTGGCCAGAAATTGACATATCAAGAAGGCTCTTTCTTTCTGAGTTTTCAGAACCCGTGGTACGTATTTAACAGCAAAATTTTTTCCTCATTCCCGATTCTTCTGTTAAATTCAGGTGATGATGTGTTAGGTGGTAAGTTGTCGGCTGTAAAGCACAAGTGCTAAAAATTTTTCGACAATTTCATCTGTTGGGGTTGTCCACGGACACTTAGCTTAAGGTTCGTCTTCAATCAACATATCACTATTTTCGAAGAGAGAAAATCATTCATGCAATGCAATTTTTCCCAAAGTGTCGGTTTTAAAACATTTTTTCAACTTCATAACTATTTCTGCGGTATTTTTACCAAGCAAAAAAACATTACTCCTGAGAATCGTTCATTTATATTTGCAGAAGGAAAGAAACGAGAATGGAGCAAAACAGCCTACTGTAAAAAAAAATTCTTTACAGGCAGACGATAAATGTATATTACACAAATATTGCTAAGTTAGTGTTATTCCGTAAGCTGTTACGTGTACTTCCTCATATACGTCATATAGAATAATGCACCAATATTCTTCTATAAGTCTGAAGACAAATCTAAGAACTATAGCTCCAGTTTTGATACCATTCCTTTTACCTAGTTGAAATTAGAAAATAAGGTACTTTCTCACTTTATCAATTACATCACTAAATAAAATAATGAAGTCTAATAATTCATAGACCAATGGTTACTTCTTAGGGACAGAGATTTTAAACGAGGCTTGATAAAGATGTTACTTCCACTCTTGAATTTCATCGTATATGAAATTATCAAAAAGCAAGAAGTGTAGAAGAGATAAAAATAAAAAATCTGTTTATTTTTTTCACGTTTGATTGAAATAAATAAGCTTAGAAATTATATAAAACAATGCAAAAATTTAATAATAGAATAAAATCTTAAATAATAAATAAAAAATAAAGTTTGTTGGAATATAAACAGAAGTAAGCTCTATAAGATCCCATACTGTCAATTAAGGTTAGGATCATACTTTTATTTTATTAAGAAAATTTAACTATTTACGTAAAACTTCTTTATATTAAAACTGAAAAGAACATTCAACTTAACGAGATGACATCTCATTCAAAATATCTGGCTCCTATCGTTCTTAATAGCGAGAAAACTTTTTATTGAGATATTGCAAAGTGTACCACGATTTATTCGAATGGGGCTTTGATTTCTTTTTATTAATGTTACGCTAGAGTATTAGGGATGTTAATGTCGGTGGAACTCATAATTTTTAGTCACAATCCGATGACAAAGATTTTATATTAGCTGGTAACTTATTCTCCAAACTTAAATGTACAGATAAATTTAGCATACGAGGTGTAGTTGTTAAATAACGAGAGATTACTACTACAAAATAATTTTTCTGCTTCTCGTTTCAGAAACAAATCAGTAAACCTGAAGACATTGCTCTCATTAGAGTTACTTTTCCCCGGAAAAAAGATCAGTTAACAACGAATTGTTGTTAGATTTTACATGAAACTTGGAGAAACCGCAACTGAAACTTATATTTCATTGAAAACAATGTACGATAATAAATGTTTTTCGCTTGCACATGTTTTTGAGTGGTTTAAGTATTTTCATGATGGCTGAGAAGTTGAAGATGTCCGAAATGCCCTCCCACTTCTAACACGGATAACAATAATGAAAAAATCGGTAATCTTGTTAGATCTGACTGTCGGTTAAGTATTCGTGCGATTGATAAGATTATAGAAATGGATCAAGAATTCATACGGCAAATTTTTCCTCTAAGACAATGCACAGGCTCATTCCACATTGTCAATCAAGAGGTTTCTAGGTAAAGCACAGCATCTCAGTGAAAAAGCATTCACTTTATTCTCCGGATCTTGTGCCATGGGACTTCTATAGGTTTCCTAAGGTAAAATCTACATTAAAAGGAACATGATTTGAGTCGTTAAATATATCAGCGACATGCTTTCTGAAGGAACTGACATAAGACATCCGTCACTGTTTCGAACAATGAAAGATTCCCATGGAATGATGTAAGGATAGAAGAAGGGAGTGTATTTAAAGTGATAATAAGTAAATATGAATGACATCAAAATAAAAGAATTTTCAACGTCAGTTTCATTATTTAATAGCCACATTCTGTATAGCATCTCCATTATTTCCATCGATGATCCTCTACTGAAATTTTAACTCAATATACCGATGAATCATTTTTCCTATTCCTGAGTGGTACAATGGAAGCAAGGGGAATATGCACGTAACGGATATTGAGAAAAAGTCTCATATAGAGAATCTAAAGCTTCATCAATAAATATTTCTAAGTCATTTTGATAAATATTTTTTTATTATTTCGTAGATATGGTGATAAATAATAAAAATGCTTCTACAAATGCAGCTCGAAGTTGAGATCTATACGTATTTCAAACATTTAATTGCATCTCCATTATCTAATATATAACATAATTTTTACGTAAATAGAAATATTGCAATATTTTTGTTTTGGAATATTATTAGCTATATGATTAAGGAATTTTATTCACGATGTTATGTAATAAACTCTGCACTAAATTTGAAAAAAGTAGTGATTTCCTTTGTAAAATTTGTGTATGATTCTCTAGATTTTATTCTTTTTTCTTTAATTTTAATATGAATCTCTTTTGATATATTTACTTATGAAGACATAAGTATTACGACTTAATAGAAGTATCTAATATTATTTATATTTTAAGGACAGCTTCAAAAATGTTGAATTAGCTTTTATGATTTTCAGCTTTAATTCAAGTGATACGGAGATTTTCAAAATTACTGCATCACTACATTTTACTAGTGTATAAAAATTTATCTAACGAAAATAAGTATGAGTACAAGCAAAATAATCTCCCAAAACAATACTCTCAATTTCAAACGTTGTTTACCATGTACAATTTAATATCTTTTTTTTTTCATTCTTCATAAAAAGGCTTAAAAAAATTGTTTTTTTTTCCCGACAGTATAACGAGAAACTGAAATTGAACGCCTAACACAAATACTGATCCCTAAAACCGTTACAGACGAAAACTACTCATATTTCTTTCTCGCAAAGTTTTCTATTTTAAGGTATTTCTCGTGTTCAATAACTGAGGATAGAATATGATTGTAATTTTCACTTCCTGGAATGACTTTCCCGTTCATGACTTCTTGCTTTTTTTTTCTTTTTATTCCTTTTAGTCTTCCTTTTAGTCTGACGGAAGTAATTTCTAGATATATAAAAGTAAAATATTAAATCCAAATGTAAGGTTATATTGCATGCACGCATATTTAAAGCTTATTGCGATGACTTTTGTACGTGGTGGATGGGTTACAGAAACAGATATTTTGGTAAAAATGCTTTTGCGTGCCGCATAGAAATGCTGCTTAGATTAGGTTTCGTCTTAGAATTTGAATATATATTTATTTATATTTACAACAAATGTAAAAAATTAAAGAAAAATGTAGCACTCTCTCTTTCTTTCTAAACAGTTTTAAAATAAAACACTATTATCTACTTACAAGTGAATTTCATTAAGACATAATACCATTTTTTTTTCTATTAATTTGTTTAGATAAATAATATGCCTGTATAAATGCATAATGCTATAAGATGTTTAATGATTGATTATGGATTTATGGTGCAAGAGCCAAATCTGGCCAAGTAACGCCAAATATTTGTTGATAAGACTAAGAGTAATATATATTTTTCTCAAAACCAGAAAAAGATCAGATTTTACTCATAAATAGATCGGTACAAATTATTTGGCAATTAAAAATGATTGATAAAAAAATAGATTGGTACAGTTTTGTGACGTTGGACTATTAGCGATTTTTTCTTTACTAATGACGGGAACGTTTTTTTATCACTTTGAGTTGCATAGAATTAAAATTTCGTTCCAAACCAAATGAATCGTTATCAGATAAATTAGATGATATATAAAGGTTGGATCGGTTAGTTTTATTAACGCCGCACAAGAAGCAAAACGAAAGCTGTTGGCAACAAACCGCCTCATTTTGAGCCTCGTTCAAGAGACAAGGATGACTCCTGATTTGACACCTCCCTCTCTTAACTTCCACCCTGCACCAATGGGAGAACTTTGAGCCCTTACAGATTTAGCGTGTGTTAGTCCCGGCGATAAGGCGGGTCCAAGTGGCATGAAGGATCCTACGACTCCAAGAAAACCGCAGGCCGTGAGTATGATTACTACACTTCTACGGCCACAATACATAAGGAAAAGTGATGAAATGGAAAGTGAAGAAAAATAGAGGTTAATGAATTGTTGTAAAATTATAGTTATTTGGACTGAAATTATTATGTTAGTTTTGTAGATTCAAATGTATCCACTGAAAATATTAAGTTACTTAGTTATTGGGAAGAGAATCATGGAATGAAGAACTAGGGAACTGGTAAGACATATTTCTTATTTAACTGATAAATTAATTAGGATTAAGTGTTTGGTAGATTAAGATACTAGTAAGAGCAACGATAGTTATTCAACAATGATAATAAATAAAGAATTTTGTTATGGCCATGAATGTCTTCAATGGAAGACACTCATGAACTTCTTAACTTCCATTGGATGAATGTATTATATGTAGATATAACAGAGCTAGGAAATGTAATTGATGAGGTCACACATTTATGATGGATTTGACTGATCACAGTTGAAATTTAAAGGCTTAAAATCTTGAATATAATTTAGAAATCTAATTTTGAATCAAACCAAAAAACCTATTATGACAGGGATTTTCCCGAACTGAGTCAGACAATTGTATAACATGTGACGAATGAGTTCTACCTGACTCTTGTGCCATAATTCAATCAAATATAACTAACACTAAAATTCAATAACCTACAAAGACAGACACTAGGCAAATCTCACACAACTATTTATTCAATAGTCTTGCAGTATAATGTTTGATATATATGTGCTCTTCTGGATAACACCCTAGATCGATTCACTCGTTAAACTAATACCGAATTAATAGTGACTTACCAAAATATCCCCAGATGAGGTTGACTTGATTTTTTGACACCACTACTATCACTCCCGCGTGTAGCAACTCTTGATATCGTCTACCGCCTGTAAAGCATATACTCAAAACTAGTGCCACTCGACCTCTGTCGACTAAATTTCCCTTTGCTAATACATTCTTCTACCTAGTTCACTTCACTTTATTATTTCTACCTGCCTCAAATTAGAATAATAACGTTTCCTTTTAGTTGGGAAGAAATTGCTTAATTTATGCAATCCATTTAAATTAAAATCCCCAAGGTTAGTGAAGAGAAAATCGCGAATAGCCCAACATCACAAACAGATGAATAAGAAACATAACGAAGATGATGATGCTACGGTCGATCACGGTGTTTTTAGAAAATCTGAGAGATGGCCGAGAATGGTTCATTTTTACTAAGCATCATGACTCATTAGTTATGTAAGTTACTCGTATTCATAATCATGGCACCCTTCGCCCATCAATAACTTTTTCGGCCGATGAGATCATCATTGCCTTCTTTAAAGTATATTAAACGGAACCAATCTAGTGTTGTGATAGTTGGTTGGATACTGGTATATAAGGATGGATTTATCTATCATCGACGATGACAACTTGACTCAAAATTAGGTCGACAAATCGAAGCGGCAGCAATCAAATTTTGATTTGGCAGCGAATGACTATCAAATTTAAAGCCCCAATCAAAACTAAATTATGAATCAAAGTTTTGAACCTATTTAACAGTTTGCTGTACCCAATGGTTACAATAATTTACCTTAATAATACCTTCTGTATTCAAATAGAAGTTCTTTTTGAACCATCCTCGTAACTTGTAAATATAATTAAAATGTGATGAATGGTGCATGGACCATAACAAGAATGACATTTGGGAGCAAACAAATGATGTTCATGTTTAAAGCGGGTATTTTTAACGTGAAGGCAAGAAAACTTGACATCCGCTCTTTGTATTGAAATATTAGACCCTATCCGATTATATCTTCACCTAGTGAAGTTTTTTGAGTCTCCATGTTTTCTGTTATTCCACTTTAATGACTTTGAAAATGACATTCTTCACGACAGAATTCGTGTGAGCTAATTTCAGAGAATTTGTAGCCTATCGTGCCGAACAGTCTATTTGTTCATCATCTAAAATATTTATGTGGATAGATATCCAGTAAAATTTCATGTTTATAACCTTCAACAAACGGTGAATCAGCATCTACTTGAATCTTTCTCGAGGCGCACGACTGTTCATTGATTTAGCACATACTATTCATATTCATTGCAGGAGCATATGATATAGCCACTTTAGGAGTGTGAAACTATTGTTTTACATGTTTTCATAAATTGGAGGTTTTGGGTCACTTTAAGGTTCTGTTATTTCTCACAAATAGTCACATCCAGCTTATCCTACTTAAAAAAGATGCGTACAGTAGCATATCACACAATTTACCAACTCCTTAGAATAATCACGTCTATGACCCAAATTTTGTTCAGTGGACACAAGAAAATTGACTACGCCATGATTCTTTAGAATGACCAAGCGGTTGGCATTTAAAACACGCATTGAGTTCAGCCATGTGGACGAACAGGGTAATTCAGATAAACTGTCTTGTTATGATATGGTGATGAGATGTTTCTAGAGTAATAATTCAAGAGTAAGAGTAAGTAGTAAGATGATTCGCAGGAAGCACATTATCTTCTGTCCGAGTAATGATTCTATGGGCAGTAATGAATTTTTCATCTTTCAGATTTTCCAACATTTTAAATTCTGGGATGGTTAATAGTTCTGATTCAGGAATAACACCCATTGAAGAGTTCAAAGAGGTATATGGAATAACAGTAGCTCAGATTGAAGCTAGAATAGTACAAGGGAAAAGAGAATACAACTGAGTAGCAAAGGAAATTTCTGTTAGCAAGTTCAGTGAACCTAATTTACACAATGAAGATAATTCACCTACAATAGAATAAATGTAATTATGTATCATAAAAAGAAACACATGAATGAAAGAACTATCGGTATTGAAAGTCTGAATGAAATTTTCATTCTTTAACTCGTCGTTATCTACCAAGTATGGAGAAGAAACTGGAATAATAGGTTTATTTATTATGAATAAGATAAACTTTCGAACACCAATCTCACTATCCGCCGTGGAGCCCAACAAGAGAATACAAGTTCCTGACCAATGCCAGACGATGTATATAAGAGCAAGCACCCCTGAAGTATCAACTCTCCTTAACAAGGTGCCAGTAAATGAATGTCTGCTGCTCTCCAATCGATGAAACATTTTGACGATAAGCAGTTTGATACACATAAGGTCAGAATGTACCTCCTATTTGCTAGAAACATGAACCAAAATAATGTGCTGACTTCTTTCAATAACCATAATTCCATTTTCTTGGATACAAATGTCCGCAGAAGTAAGCACTGGGAAATTTTCAATCCCTCAGGAACTGGAGAAACACAGCAGTAATGCAGTCTCCATACGGAGAAATCTCACCTCCGATAAGACTATCACAAACAAAAGAGAAACTAAGAGGAAGAAAAGAAAAGATCTAAATAAGAAAATGACATAAGATGGCCAGCAATTCCTGAATTGTTACAAAAGTAAACACTTGCAGTTGTTCTCAAGGGGATACAGCAGTAGAGATGGGGAAGAGGAGAGAAGAGCAGAGGGAAATTCATTGGCTTATCTCGGTTGCTGGATGCTCATGCTTATCTAATGAAGACGACCCTCCTGAGGTCTGCTACTGATATTGTCTGCCAATTTAAGAAACCCCATCAGAGATAAGTTTGTCGTTTTGGCGGATCAAATAAACTCTGATATTAGGTCACTCTTTCAATGATATTCTCATGGTTATTCTAAAGGTGTAACCAAAAAGACTTCCTGTCCTTTTTATAGAACACTTCACGTTACAGCGTACACAGATGTTGAAAAAATTACTTTCATTCGTCCATCAAGAGGATGCAAATTGTCAAAATATTCCGTAGAGAAACTTACCTCAAGATCCAGTTACAGAATATAGCAACGTCACCGTTATGCGTAGGATCATTTGTGTCCCATTCCTCGCCAAGAGACCTTTGCATCAGCTTTCGCTAGACAAAAAGGAACAATCCGCTTCCAACTCTTCGACATTTTTACATTGACGATCTTATGAGTAAGTGGGCTTCAAGGAAAAAATGCAATATGACTTGTAAAATAATTACAATTACAAGCAACGAGGAACAAGTGTGACTTTCCAGTGAATACAGGGCACTCGAATGATTTCTCCCTTTTTATGAAATTTCATAAGAAAGCGATCCAGTTCATCGTGAATACAACAATGATTTCAAGGTCTTTGGAGTAAAAGGGGTTCCCAAGATAAAAATTTCCAATTTTTCAATAATTCCATTATTGATTAAGACTACTTACACAAAAACGAAAGATACTTTCAGAAATTGACCGAATATTTTATTCGTTGGAACTCTTGCCATAATGTGTGCATTTTTATTAAGATCTTGTTCCAAAAATTGTGACAAAGCAAATTTTCTTGGGATCATTGCCATTAGCCTATGAAGAGATGGAGATCATTTCTAAAGAAATCCAATCTTATTGAAAATGTATCCTTTTTTGGATATAGTTTATAAATTCAAAGTGATATTGTGTTGCATTCCATATGTGAAGCTTTGTAAAAGGCATACTGTACTATCATTTATGTTAGCTGCATTTCATAATCTGTATTACAAATCGTTATGCTTATAATTAGCACAAGCATGAAAGTCTCAGAAAGTAATTCCTTTCAAGACTGGAGCTCTTTTCTTACCTTTCTTTCGCTCCAATTTGTTATTTTCTATTCTTAAGTATCTAGACTTTCCTACCAGAAATTAATTTCCTTTACCTGATTAAAAATTAGTTCTGAAGTAAGTGAATTTAGAGCCAATAATACAACATCTCATCCTAATGAATATATTATCGCAGATACAAGAATTAACATATGATTATCAATAGAGCTTCGTAAGTGGTTTTCAGAGCATAACAAATTGATGCAAAAGAGGTTTTACACCGTCAAAGTTTGGAAACTGTGACGCGATTCAACGACGAAAAGAGGTTGAAGAATCATTTTTTCATTGTGGAAAGGTTGAAGAATAACTCTTATTACCATAAGAAGATTAAGAAAATGAGAAGAAAATATTAAGATAAGAAGAAAACTCAAAAATTAGTTATTGAGGAAACGGTGAATTACATGTTAAAAAAGTATTTGTTATAAATATTCTTTTAAAAATTTTCCAGTAATTATTATATTCTTCATGAAAATAGAGAGACAACTCTCAATGACATATGTATTGATATTGATAAAGTGCACCCACATCCAAACATTTCCTTGCAACTAATACTAATATCTGGCACTAAAATCCTTCATCAGCTTCAAATGTCAGAGGTCTTTGGAATTCTAAATAAAGTAATTCACTTAAAAATGTCACAGGAATCAAAAATCTTGTCTTTGAAGGACATGCTTCAATATAATTTCCTATTGAGGTGTGTATAAATCCAAGACCTTCTGGGGAATTTCAAGTATTACCAACGATTATAGTTTTTTACACCCAGACACTTCCTAATCGGGAACCCAATGACAGCAGTGAAACAATCACTGAATCCGAAGAGTAGCAAACACTATTACCGATCGCTTATCCTTCAGTGTATGATAGAGCGTTTCTGGAATTTTTTGATTCTTTAAACATTTGGCGAAGCTGCAATCAAAAGCCAAGTGATGCAAATCCCCAAAAAATATTAATGTTGGTGACCTGATATTCATAGAAAATAACAATTTTAATTCCAATTCAATGGATATTAAGCTGAATAAAGAGAAAATTAACTGTAAAAGATTTCATTTTTAGTATTACTTATTTTATTATTGATCGATCTAATTATTGTTTCCTTTCCTTTCTTTCCTGTTCAATTATACTTTTAATTACATATTGATTCCTAGTAAATAATACGTATGAAGAATATTCCTTGAATTCCATGTATAACTGTGGTAGTAACACCCTACTGAAACACCCAAATTATTTGGATTATTTTGATGTAAATTTTATATTTTATTTAGTTCATTGAAATCCTCTCCGAGATTTCAAGATGTATTGTATTGTTCACATGTTTGCTTTTTACCCTCTACTAAGTGACGCCAAAATCTATAGCAGTAAATTTAAATTAATTATTTCTTTTAAAATATATCATTATGGTGATACTTAAAAATTTCACCTTAAGTTAATTTTACTTTTTTCATAAATTTGTTGATTAATTTTGTGTCAAGAAAATCGTTGGCTACATTTGTTGCTTTTAAAACTGCATTGGATAAAATAATTTTCGTTTCCAATATTAACTTTATATACACAAAAGTATGGGTATATCGTGAAATTCCCAATTGAAGGAATTTATTTTTGCAGAGAATGTGTGAAAAACAAGCCTAAATAGTCTTACTCAAAAAAAAGTGATCAAAATATTTCTGATTTGTATACTAAAGTGTTACTTCATTCGATGAAGAATCATGCCCTTTGCGCAAATTAAATATCTGAGTGAATTTGTGAAATATACCATTCCCACATGCTACGTGCAAGGACTCAAATCAATTATTTTGATGTGAAAACGATTTCTAAATATCAATAGGAAGAATGTGGTTACTAAGTCAAAGTTAAGTTAATGTATGACAGTTAACTTTAACTTAATGCATAACAGTCAAAATTACTTTTGAAGTTACGTGAAGTTTGAAGTTACGTGTGAAGTTACGTGTAAAAACATTCAGAAAATAATTAGGGAGAAACGTTTTTGTACGAATATATATTTTAGAAACTTTTTTTTAGTTAATTCATTCTGAATTTTAAATTAAATTACAAGATATTGTTTTTATTATTTCACTTTTTATTAAAATAGATAAGTAATTATTTAACTGATTATTCTAAGATTTTGACATAATTCAGAAATTCCATTTAAATAAAATCTTAAAAATTTGGTTTAATACATATTAGGAAAAAAGTTTCAAAAATGATTTGGCTTAATCTCATCCAAATGTGTGTTAGCTTAAAGTTAGTTAATAAATTATTTTAAATAATTTAAATTATTAAAATACTATTAATTTAGAATTCAACGAAAAATAATGTTATAAAATACTAAAAGAATATTCTTCCAAAAATAATATTTCTAATGATTTACGTGAATTGTAAAATAATTTAATCCTTAAAGAGTTTTAAGACTTTATCATGCAAGAGGAGCAATTTCTTTACTGCACATTATCTTAAAAATGTACCATTCTATAAATATAATAAACATACATATCCCATTTCAGAAATTCTTTATTAATGTCATTTGGTGTAACATTTGACGACAGAATGAGACGAAGGAATTTTTTATTTATAAATTCAATGTCAGAAATGTAATTCTCTGAAAATGATTCATCAAATATTTACAATGCATGAAACAGATTCCATAAATTCAAACAATATTTTATTTTCGCTCTATGCCATTGTCGTCCAGAAAGTTTCAAATATTTTGTATTATTCCTGTATGTTCCTCTTTAAAAATAAGTAAGCGCAAAATATTGAGAAACACGTTATTTTTTCTTATGCGATTCCTCGCGATATCTCTAAAGCACACAAACTTTTATTTTCTACCCATAAAAGATCGCAGCTAAGAGCATCATTTAACATTTATGTGGTTTATATGAATCGATTTTGTTGATGCTCATACATATTGGATTTCTTGCTTTTTATACATAACACGAATTCTTGCTTTTAGATAACGGGATATTTTCACTAAACAATATGTAGACATTTCCTCTTTTTTAAAATATCAAACCCTTAAGCAAGCAAACGATATTAAACATGAGAAAATCAAAATTCTCGTTTTTATGCAATACAAATGGAATCCTACTGAAATTTGAAATTATGCGATCAATACTGATCTAGTAGCAAACTATTTAGAGGTGAAATTAAAAAAAGGAACACTACAAAAATTATCAATAGTCGTTAACACAATATGGGATACATATCAAATTCTAAAATATTTTGGTTTTTTTTTATGTAAATAAATTGAATTTCCTTCCATCCAAAACTGTTAAAGCGCACCAAATCAGTGATAATATATTAAGAATTGTCAATCATTGGCTTTCTTGGAATCAAGTAATTATATTTGAGGCAAATAATTATATTTTGGTTTCTATTGTTTAACTGAAATCGTTTCATTTTGAAATGTATTTTTAGCACTTGGAAATAAAAATATGCAACCTGTGCAATCTCTTTACTTATATTATACTGTCCTGCGCATAGTTATAGAATTTCTTAGCAATTTGAAGTTCTGTTCTAGATCACTTTGGTAGGCTAAGAAGTAGACATATACCTTAGGAATTCGTTAGAGTTGATAAAACTTTAAATATTTAAGATGGTGTTTGAAGCGAAATGCTTATCGGTAGAATGTTCTATGTACTCCAGAATAGTATCTTCTACTTCTCTCATTCTTTATAAATTTAAAATTCTCATGTATTTATATTGCACACACATCAAAGTTCAAATCCAATTTGCTTATTAGATGTTATTTGTTTACACTATTTACGTTCATATAATCTTAATTTAATCATTCAGTTATCCAAATTTAATAAATCAAAGGGTGATTGCTTGAAATGTTGTCCTCGTCTAGAGTTTAATAAATCAAAGGAAAATCGCTTGAAATGCTATCCCGGTATAGAGATTAATAAATCTTTTTGTTCAAGCGGAGATACAGCAATCGATGTATAACATTATTTATTCCTAGCTTTTCCACCAAACCACCCTTTATCAAAGAATTATATTGGTTTACAATTTCACTATTAGCCGCATTACTCACAGTTTCTTACAATGTAAATTTTGGAAAATCTCGTTATGTATTAGCTTAAGTTTCACTCAACAAAAGCTATAAGTAATATCATACTTAAAGACAGATCAAATGCATTCCTTGATCAAATTTGATAAGTTAACATCGTTCATGTCGTAAAGCCTAAATTTTTACAATATTTATGTTACTAAATAATTAGAAAATTTTAACATTAAAAATATCGTATGATACAATTTTATGGTATTGCTTGCCATGTACACTGTTTTTATTTGTATAGTATTTATCATATTCTTTTTGCAAAAACTCAGAAATACGCTTTAGTATTTTATTTCATTTACTTGCAAAAAGATCCAATTTAAAGGAATAACAAATTGTACTGTTTCATTATAAAAATATTAATAACTAAAAATATTAAAGATTTTTTTTCCTTCAGAAATCAAAATGTATGATTATAATTTTAAGAATAAGAAGTTAATGTTTTGTTTCTGATGTAGAAAACATTTTAAGAATTAAATATTGCAAAACGTTTCGCACATTTTAAAAATTTATTGAAATAATTATATATGGAAAGCCGAGCGATTATATGACGAACTGACAGTCCAAGCTGCTGCAAACGTCATCGAACTGTACTTGCAAGCATTTGTTGTCTTGCAAACAAATCTTTTCTTGATTCAGAGCTCGTGATGGGGTTGTACAATCCTTTAAGATCATGTGGATAACATATCTGTCTCCTCAGTTGTTATTGATAGCGGGATTTTTTGATCTAGAGCATGTGATCATTCTGAACTCATCGATTCCATATCTTGTAAACAGTCGTTGGATCTGGACTGACATGAATAGCAGTATAGCGATACGATAAACCGAAATCCAGGTAGGCTACAATTCGACCTCTGTCGAAGTCAGATGCGTGCTGGTAAGCATTTCGCCTTCTTTCACGAGGCATCTTAACAGCTTATCACAAGGCAACAGCGTTCAAAAGCAATTTGAATATGACAAACCGTTTCTTCATTTAAACACATTGTAGGAGTATCTACACGTGCCTGCTTTGAATTAATGTGTTGAAAAGCTAACAATTTGCATATGACAGCATCTTCTCCCTGTAATGTATATTTTGCGTACGTAGCGTATTACCTTCTGGATGTAGCAATTTTCATGTCCTATAGTGTAATAAAGAGTTGCATTGTGTCAAAGAACCGGTTCCTCATTTATGAGTTAACGAAATAATTGTAATCAACAGATCAGTTA
>BMAW01119397.1:14982-30515 GCA_019974015.1 Nephila pilipes
TAGTTGACATAAGTAAGCTTCACAAAATTTTTAAATATTTGCATTTACCATGTGAAATTAAGAATTCACTAACTTACTCTCAGTCTAATTCGTTGCTAATTGTACTTACCTTTCTTCTTGATTTTTTTCTATTCCTGTTTTTGCTTGTCTTATATTTCCTGTGATTGTATTGATTGAATTTTATTTTATTTGCTTCTCTTTCAGGGGCAACAGATCGCGCAGGTCTGTAATCGTGTGGGCCTCACTTTGATGAAAACCCTAGCTCAAAGTGATTCAGGAAATATTTTCATCTCTCCCTTTAGCCTCGCAAATGCCATTACCATGCTATATTGTGGTGCTCGAACTGAAACTGCCACAGAAATTAAAGAAATCCTTCAGTTCCAGAACATGTCAGAAGAAGAACTCAGGTCCTCTTTCGACCTCCTTCTGTCCGTCGTTGAGAAATCCTCTGATAGCTATTCTTTAGAGTGCGCCAATGCCGCCATGATGCCAAAAAACTTTCCTATTCACGGTCAGTACAAAAAAGATCTGGAGGAATCTTTCCACGCTCTCTTCGTGGACGTAAACTTCGCCAAGGATCCGGAACTGGCGGTGGCACAAGTGAACCAATGGGTGAAGGACAAGACCAAAGGCATGATAGAGGAGTTAATAGATTTCCTTAGCCCACTGACTGTCATGGTTATTCTGAATGCCGTCTATTTCAAAGGCACGTGGGAACATCAATTCGAAAAGAAGAAGACAAGTCGTGAAAAATTCTACAATAACGGCGAGGAGGGAAATTCCAAGAAAGTGGACATGATGCATATGAAAGAAGTTTTTGAGTACGTTGAAGAATCCACGTTCCAAGCGCTGAAGCTTCCCTACAAAGGGAAAGACATTGCCATGATGATCCTTCTTCCTCGTTCCAAAAAAGGTCTAGCAGAATTGGAAAGTCAGCTGACCCCTACTTATGTGGAGGATCTGGCGAAAGAGATGCGAAATGTCAAGGTAAAGGTATCGCTTCCGAAGTTCCGCATCGAATACGCAAAATCTCTGGTGAGCACATTGAAAAGTTTGGGCATGCGGAAAGCGTTCAACGATGGCGAAGCAGACCTCACTGGCATTTGTGATGTCGAAGGCATTTACGTTTCCGAAATAATGCACAAGGCTGTCATCGAAGTGAACGAGGAAGGAAGCGAGGCTGCCGCGGCCACTGCAGTGGTCATCGCTCTCAGGTCTATGCCTCGTCCTGATCCCGAATTTACTGTCAACCACCCTTTCCTCTTCGCCATTTACAACACAAAGAATAACCTTAATCTTTTTACAGGCAGAATAACAGAATTGTGATGTTTCAGAGATTTGTAGTAATTTGTGATGCGTTAAAAGGAAACATATTACGTTCCTGCATGCTATATGTGACGCTTAAAAAAGCGGAGTGAAAATTTTCACTGGCAGAATGTAATGGAACTGTTTGATCTCCCCTTCCTAAGGACTTTTGTGTTAAAAGTACGTTAAAATTTATTAAATCAATGGAAATTTTGTGAAGACTCAAGAGTTACATATTCACCATTTACACCAACTCTGATAATTATCAAAAACGCAAATGTATGGATGGATCTTAATTGGTAAATGAAGGAATCAAAATTACTACACATCTGATTTATATATATATTTTTCTCTCTAAAAAATACATTCAGCAATTCGGAGAAAAAAAAGATATATTCTGCTTGAATGTTTTATGCGATTTAAAAATTAAAAAGACAGAGTAGGAGATTAGTAAAAACTGACACATTTATAGAAATGTTCTTAAAAATTGAGTTTCGAATAGACATTATTGGTTAGTTTCGAAAAATATTATGAAGAATAGAGGATCAATTTCTAATTTCATTAGAAATCTAAATTAAATTATTATCGGTATGGTGTTGCAGATGAAATTCGGAGCTCTTAGCCCGTGTGGTCTTTGTCTCCTATCAGTGTAGAAATTGATGTAAATAGTGAAGTTCTTCCAATGTCTGGTGGAATACTTCCCGATAGATTAAATTAAATAATCGATGAAAAATCAATTCAAATTCTTCTGATGCAAAAACTTCTCACAGTTTTGAGAGATATTTTTAAATATCTACTATTAGCTCACACCTTCTCTATCTATATGTTGTTCAAATTTTCAATCGTTTATTAAATACTTTTTATTCATCTACTGAAGTTCAAATACATTTTTTTAAACTTGTAGTAGATGACACTTAATGTTCATGCAGTTTTTTAAACTATTAATTCAATTAAATAAATTTAATTGGTGAAAATTCAGTTTAGTCCAATCGCTTGGCGTAATTTAAAAAATTGCCAAACATGGCGATGTTTTTTGGCGGAACGTTCTGACAGGAAGCTGACCATTGTAACTACATTTGGGAAAATAACATCAAATAATTCCTGTCGCCAAGGGTGGTTGGGCTAAACTGTGTTTCAACTATTTAATTCACCAGATGAATTAAGATACAAGCCAATGCTTCTACTGTGTCATATCTGTTGGAATGGCTAAGTTGGTTGAGCATCGGCTTAGAATCTTCATGTCTTTGGGTCGAATCATAAATTTTTTTTTATTTGAATTTCAAATAATTAATTTTATTTTTATATTTAGAGAAAAAAATTTCTGTTATATAAGATATAAATTTAGGAATAAATACCTTCAGTGACGAATTGTGTAGATCGCTGGAAAAATTTTCTTTTCCCTCTTAATATTGTGATTCTGTCATATGTATATACATATTTATATTAATTGTAATTATTTAAATAAAAGTGACTAAATAAATTTTTTCTTTGTTGACTTAAATAGATATTGACTTTAATTTTGTTTTTATGTTACTTGTTCTTTTACAAAAATTATGACATGTTTTGGGAAAAAACCGTCGACAAAAATGCGTGGGCATAAAATAAATGACACATGGTGTTGGGTTCAAAAGATTAACTTATAATACATTATGTTTTATACTATTTACATTTAGTTTACGTGAAGTATATTTGCATTGCTAAGTTTATTTAATTTGTTTTGTCTGTTTTTATTTTAATATCCGAGCAGATTATTGCCTACTTTAGTGATTTTTCCTTTTGCTCTCATTTTCATGTTTAATTTAATATTTGATTTTAATCGCAGCAGCATCTATTTGTATTCATTTATTGTTAATATTTGCAACGTTATTGTACATTAAAGTGTCACCGAACATATCTTCTTGTTTTGGTCGAAATTGCTTTTGTATAACCTAAGGCTCTGAAGTACGCTTACTTTGAGCTAATCAATATTCATTTTGAATTGTTCTATTTTTTCGAGAATTTAATCTCAACAACAGCAAATTTAGAACACGTTCAAAGGATATTAGCGAAAACAATTTCATTTTTTTTTTTAAAAAAACCCATTCATCTCGATTTTGTTTGCTATTTAACGATTTTCATACAATTGTTCGGTAGTAATTTTTGTTGACTCTTGTGATCAGTCTAATCAAAAATTTTCGCTGACTTACTAGACGCTCAATAAACAAAATGTGGCATTACAGCCCAACGCATAACTACAATAGAAATACATTAAAATAAATATTTTACTTTTAGTTCGATGATATTGAAATTGGTTTTTAAACTTATTATTGCTAAAATTCAATTTCTTACAAGTATTGATGGTATCCATTATCAGAGAAGAAGATTTCATAACTGACATGAGTAGAGGAGATATCAGAGTTATAATAGATAGTTCGAAAATGTAAATTTTTCATTTTTACGTGAATTACGAATATTTATTCCAAATAATGAATGATGATTTGACATGAAATGAAATATTTCGCGTTGCTCTTGAGAAATGTTTATTTTAAAACTCTTAGCGACATATTTCTCCGAAAGGAGCGCTGCTACACAAAAATTAACATTGCACCTCTATTGCTGATTCAAAACATGCTGTTCCATGATGCTTTCGATGTTAAATGCTCATCAATAGGATGGCGAAGATATATTTACACGTGTAGAGCATGATACCTCATCTTTGTTTGCTTTTTAGGTTTATAAAATAACATTAAAACCCCTATTCGTGGAATATTGGACTGTCTCAAATATCATCTATTATTACACTTTTTTAAAATTATATTTAGATATTCTTATCAATTAATTTCCAGGAACCCCAAGAATATCATTCATTTTCATAATGCGAAGGAATGAAATCATACACCTACTTGTGAAAGCGAAAATATTTCTGTACTTGCAGGAAATAGTTTATTTCAATTCCGCCAGGAGACGTTGTGTCTCTTCAAAAGTGAGAGAGCAAAAGATATCAAATCAGATTCAGTTCTTGACCTTGAAGGCAGGTTTTCTATGCTTTTGATGTAATAGTTTCTGACCGATAAAAGGGAATAATGAATGTACGGGCATTTTGGAGGCCTTTATATTGTTGTAAATAGTATTTTATGGAGGTAATTGGCGCGTAGGAGATTGCAATAAATATAGTAGCAAGACACCGTTGTCCCGATATTCTTGGAACTTTGGAATTGTGTTTATTGCAATACCGATGGAAATTATGACAACAACAAGCACCAGATGACTGAATCTGAATGAAAAGAAAGTTATTAAAGAGCGCAATATAATGAAACATAAAAAAAAAAAAATCCTTACAGATCGTCATGCTAAATAAAAAGCTGCAGAAATGGTAATTGTTAAATGCATCTGTGATTGTTGATGTTATATTTAGATACTGCCAAAGCTCAAACATTATAAATAAATCTAGTTATTGCTGTTAAACTGATCATTCCCATCACTATGTAACGTAATTATTTACTAGAAATTCATAAATTAGCGAAAACAGCACCGTTCTCTGAAATGGTAAAACATGTCAGTTATCGCAAACCCACAACTCGGCAGAAACAGCGTTAGACGCGAATTCGGCACGATGACCATCACAACCGCCATTTCCACTTTTGGAGAGTAAGAAATAACAGAAATAAAAATGCCGATACAATATTTAACTCCCACCCCCAAAATATCTCCTCTGCTCCGATTAAGTTATGAAATCTTGTTCTCTGATAACGGATACCATCAATCCATTAGAAGTAGAATGCAAAGTAAGTTTAAAAACCAATTTCAATCTTTTCTAAGTAAATGTAAAATATTTATTTTTATGTATTTCTGCATTAGAAATGCGTAGGGTTGTTGTGGTACATTTTGTGCAAGGAGTATCTAGAAATTCAGCGGCAATTTTAGTTCAGCCTGTTCACAAGAGTCACTAGAAATTACTACAGAACATTTGTAAGGAAATTGTTGAACAGTAAACAAAATCGAGATGGAAAAAGAAAGAAAAATTGTTTTTGCTGATATCCTTTAAACGTGGGCCAATTTGTTGTTGTTGTTGTAATAAAATTCTAGAAAAAAAAATAGAATTATTCAAAATGAATATTAATTAGCTCAAAGAAAGCGTACTTCTGTTCCCTAAGTTATATAGAAGCAATTATTACCGAGACAAGAATATATGTTTATGAAATTTTTCTAATGCATTTTTTATTTTCAAAAACGAAATCCTTTCGTGTACAATAACATTGCAAATATCAGAAATAAATAAATAAATGAATACAAATACATTCTGCTGTGATTAAAATCAACTATTACATTAAATATGAAAATGAGAGCAAAAGGAAAAATCATTAAAGTAGACAATAATATTCTGTTTGAATATTAAAATAAAAATAGCCAAAACTAATTAAATAAACTTAGCAATGCAAATATACTTCATGTAAACTAAATGTAAATATTATGAACCATAATGTATTATAAGTTAATCTTTTGAACCCAACACCACGTGTCCTTTATTTTATACCCACGCATTTTTGTTGACCACATTTTTCTAGAAATAACATGTCAGAATATGTTCAAAAGAAAAATATCTCAAAAAGTGTGAGAAGATTTTGCTTCAGAAGAATTTGAATGGATTTTTCATCGATTATTTAATTTAATTTACCTTGAGGTGTTGCACCAGACATTGGAAGAACTTCACTGTTTACATCTAATTCCTGCACTGATAGGAGACAAAGACCACACGGGCTAAGAGCTCCGAATTTCATCCTCAACACCATACCGATAATAATTTAATTTATAATTCTAATGAAATTAGAACTGAATCCTTTATACTTCGTACATATTCTTCGATACTAACAAATAATGACTATTCGAAACTAAATTTTAAAGAACATTTCTATAAATGTGTCAGATTTTACTTTAATTTCTCATTCTGTCTTTTTAATTTTTTAGAAGCACAAAATAATCATGCACAATATATTTTTTTTCCGATTTTCTGTATGTATTTCTCAGAGAGAAATATATATATAAAAATTAGGCAAATGGTAATATAGATTCCTTT
This sequence comes from Nephila pilipes, assembly GCA_019974015.1. Classification (NCBI taxonomy): domain Eukaryota; kingdom Metazoa; phylum Arthropoda; class Arachnida; order Araneae; family Nephilidae; genus Nephila; species Nephila pilipes. Next base: position 21,341 of record BMAW01119397.1, read on the forward strand.
ATTTACCAATCAAGATCAATTCATACATTAGCTTTTTTTGTCAATTAACACAGTCGGTGAAAATAATGAATATTTAACACTTGAGTATTAACAAAAATTTCCATGATTTAGTCAATTTTAACGTACATTTAACACAAAAGTTCTGAGAAAGGGGAGATCGAACAGTTACATTATATCCTTCAGTGAAAATTATTATTTTGCATTTTTTAGCGTTACAAATAGCATGCAGGAACCTAATACGTTTTATTTTAACGCATCACTTTAAAGTCCGGAAACTACAAATCTCTGAAACATCACAATTCCGTTATTCTGCCTGTAAAAAGATTAAGGTTATTCTTAGTGTTGTAAATGGTGAAGAGGAATGGGTGTTCCACAGTAAATTCGGGAACGCGTGGAGGCAATGACCTGTAAACAATGACCGCAGCTGTGGCCCCGGCAGCCTCGCTTCCTTCCTCGTTCACTTCGATGACCGCCTTGTGCATTATTTCGGAAACGCAAATGCCTTTGAGATCACTAATGCCAGTGAGGTCTGCTTCGCTATTGCTGAACGCTTTGAGCATGCCCAAGCTTTTCAATGTGCTCACCAGAGATTTGGAGTATTCAACGCGGAACTTCGGAAGCGATACCTTTACCTTGATATTTAGCATGTCTTTCGCCAGATCCTCCACATAAGTAGGGGACAGCTGACTTTCCAATTCTGCTAGACCTTTTTTGGAACGAGGAAGAAGGATCATCATGGCAATGTCTTTACCTTTGTAGGGAAGCTTCAGAGCTTGGTAAGTGGATTTTCTCGCGTACTCGAAGGATTCTTTCAGATGCATCATGTCCACTTTCTTGGACATGCCCTCCTCGCCGTTGTTGAAGAAGTTTTCTCGACTGGTCGCCTCCTTTTCGAACTGATGTTCCCACGTGCCTTTGAAATAGACAGCATTCAGAATAACCATGACAGTCAGTGGGATAAAGGATTTGATTAACTCTTCTATCATGCCTTTGGTCTTGTCCTTCACCCACTGGTTCACTTGTGCCACCACCAGTTCCGGATCCTTGGCGAAGTTTACCTCCAGTAAGAGAGCGTGGAAAGATTCCTCCAGATCTTTTTTGTACTGACTGTGGACAGAAAAGTTTCTTTGAATCATGGCGGCATTGGCGAATTCTAAAGAATAGCTATCAGAGGATTTCTCAACGGCGGACAGAAGGAGTTCGAAAGAGGACCTGAGTTCTTCTTCGGACATGTTCTGGAACTGAAGAATTTCATTAATTTCGGTGGCGGTTTCAGTTCGAGCACCACAATATAGCATGGTAATGGCATTCGCGAGGCTAAAGGGAGAAATGAAAATATTTCCTGGATCACTTTGAGCTAGGGTTTTCATCAAAGTGAGGCCCAGACGATTACAGGCTTGAGAGATCTGTTGTCCCTGAAAGAGAAGCAAATAAAATAAAAATCAATCAATTCAATCACAGGAAATATGAAGCAAGATAAAACAAGAATAGAAAAGAACCAAGAAAAACGGTAAGTACAATTAACAACGAGTTAGACTAGGAGGAAGTTGGCGAATTCTTAATTTGTCACGGTAATTGCAAATATTTAAAATTTTTCTGAAGCTTACTTAAGTCAACTCATTCACGAAATGGGAAAGGTGATAAAAGATATCAAGAAGAACAATATTCGTAAGTAAATATATTTCTATAATACATTAGTTGTGTCAAAAATTCAACTCCAAACTAGAATAAAACCAATATAATATTCATGAAACAATTTCGATGACTTTTAAGAATAAATACTGTTCTTAGAATACATTTAATTTTTAAAATTAATTTACATAAAAATTCATGAAGAAAACTAAGGATTAGATGAATAATTAAAGTTCAAAGAATAGTTTATCTTGTTTGATTGAAAATTAGCTCATTACGCTTATTTGAAAATTTCCATTGAGAAGATTTTAATATTTTCTGAAAAAGTAATAGTGAAATATATAATCTATGATGGAAAAAGAAATATTTTTTTTAGAGTTTTAGATCATAATTTAAACCATTCCTTAACTGTAAACTGAAAAATTCACCAAAACTGGAGAATTCATTTTCGAGTAAGAAAATTCACAATCCCTTCTATTACAAATTTAATAATTTATTACAACACAATTTGGATAATTACACAGTTTTAAAATCATTAACAAAATTACATGATTTTCCTTGGACAATACGGAAACAATATATATATATATATATATATGTAAAGGAGTCTTTCTTTTCAATGGTTTAATTAGTACCTATTTATTTATGCTTTTAAAGCATTTAAATTCAATATCATTTTTTTAAGTAATTATTTTATTGGAGCTGAGAGAGAGAGAGAACATCTCCACACGGCAAGAGTTTTAAACTCCGCTTTTTGATACAGATTAGGAGAGCAAGAGTGTAAAAGCAAGAGAGAGCATTGGGTTGGGTAAAGTTATATAGCAGGGATCTCTAAAAATAAACGTCATATTGCACGCGGAACAGGATTAGGGATTCTGAGGAAATATCATAATAGATAAGGAGTCGAATAGGCATTGTTTTGACAATTTTATGATCGTAGGAACGCTTTAACCAGTTTTATGATCGCGTGATCTAATAAATAAAAGGATAATTTGGAAGGAGAGCAAGAAATAAGAATGAACTCTTGACTTTTGAATTAGGGAATGGGATAGAATATATAGTTAAATTGTTATTAAGAGAAATTATTGAATTAAAGTTACACCATTACACACACACAAACACGCATATATATATATATATATATATATATATATATATAAACAGAAAAAAATTAACTCTCAAAGAGAAAATTTTTAAAACTTTTTATAAATTTTGAAAGTATGTAACTAAATATTAAAAAAATATATCAAAAAGTCCTTTCGCACGAGTCATTAAATTTCAGTATTGCTATTAAAATAATTAAAAGTAGAATTAAAAATGGAATGGAAGCCAAATGTAAGAACTGACTTCCCCAACTTCTACATTAATTACAGTGAATAATAAAATACACGGCACCTGATTAGTTATTACATAAAATAATTGAATATGAAAAATTAAAAAAAAAATTTAAAATCTAACCTCGAACTATTGAAAAATGTGTTGCTAAAAGTTTATTAAATAAGCTTGTTCTTAATAAGACCGGAAATTTCTGTGGAGTTTATTTAAACTCCCAGCATTCGAAAAGAAGATTAGATACATTTTATATTCCAAAAAATTTGTCTAAAATTTCATAAGGGGGAAAAAAACGGGTTTTAAGGAAGTTTTACACGTTATTTATTTAAAATTTTCTAGGTTTTTGTAATTCATTTTGCACACAGAGAGATAAAAGAAATGATTTCTTTTTTTTTATATGATATACTGATGATTAATGAACATAGTTGACAAAATACAATGATCTCGTTCTCATCCCGTTCTATAGAATAAAATATGACGCCTATGTACAAAGAGGTTGCTTTAAACTTAAAATAAAAATAAACAAAATTCACAAGTATTTAAACTATATATAATATGATGTTAAGTAGTTTGCAATAATTCAGGTGAAACAATTAAATGTTAATCAGTGAAAGTTTAAATTACTCCTCGTATATGCACAAATATTAGTGAACCAAGTTTTTTTACACTTCTCCCTGACTTCATAGAATGAAGTCGCTCAGCTGATTTCCTTCCTACTTTGCGATTTTGCCTGTTTCTACCGGCTAGAATCCCCTCCCCCCTCTCAGAGAGTTGACGTGCTTTCCGACCCAACTGCGCTATCTTCTGAAATGGCTGCAACAACCCTTCTGCATGCGATCTATGACTCGATTACGTTACTCCAATCTTTCCACCCTATCTGTTTCCTCCTTCATAACTGATTACCTTTGCGAAATTTAGCTATCTCTCTCGATTAAAACGCTCTTCTCACATAAAGAGGAAGAAAAAAAAAAAAAATTTAATTTATATATAATTTATTTATATTAATAAACAAAAAATATTTGTAAAATAATCAGATATTCACTTCAGTTACTAAATAAATAAACAAAAATACCAACTCTTTCCCTTTCATCCTCATTTCTCTCTTTCGTAACTTTCAGTAAAATCTCAAAGTTTTCTTGGGACTGGTATTCAATAAAAATTTCATTGCTGCTGACTTGAAGTTAAGTCATTCGTTTAATTAAAATGAAACTCTACATATTTATTATATTAACTATGCATTTTAAATTACTTTTAATAATATTTAAGCCATTTATAACAATTGTGGCAACTGATGTCTTTTGTAGTCATTTTTCACGTGTATAATAATCTGTATCATATACAATGTATCTAGAATTTTAATTATAGGAATCAATTAATTTTGTTAAATTATATCAGCTTAAGTTGCTTAAAAATAATAACCTTTACACATCTTACGATAAACCCCTCTTTTTTCATAAACCTAAAAAGCGAAAAGTAAATAAAAAGCATTTCGACGCTAAGTATGCATAAAGGAATTTTTTTTTAACATATAAAACTCTGAATCAAATAAGCACTAAACAGTATCGTTATAGTAATTTTTTTTTTTAAAAAAAAAGGAAAAAAAAAGTTCCTTTTTTTTAATTACAAAGATAAATCTTTTCACTTGATTTTAAAAAAGATAAACTCAATCAAAGTACACATTTCTTTCAAAAAATTATATTTCATTTGTGTTATGAAATAAATTCTTTTTTTCAAAAATTCAAGACTTGAGAAAATTGAACAAAGCATTTCCGAAAACAATTTGATCAAAACTTATACAATTATTTCATACATACATAAATAAAACAAAAACAAAAAAATTCTCTTTCATTTTAAACATTAAAAACAAAATCTCGGTGGCTGTTTTAAAAAAGAAAAAGAAAAAAAAAAAAAAAAAAAAAAGAACATTTCGCCCAATACTCACTTCCATTTCGCTTTCTTAATGTGCAACCTCTCGTTAGTCAATATTCAAATGAAATCATGGCACATTGTTAAAATTTATACCAGCAAGGTAAAATTATTGCCTCGGAGTTTTTTAGATAACACACAATTGGGAATAAGAACCTTATCATCACCGAACTACAACACGCCCATTCTTTCCAAGCGCCAAATGCCACCCAGCATTCTGTGTTTCAATGAATTTCAGTAATCAGAGCAATGTGGTTGAAAAGAGATTTGATATTGATCTCAGTTCTTTCATGAGATATGTATTACACCTGCATGATTCATTTCTGGAAGGCATGTGATATATTTAAATCCAGATTAAATTTATCCCACTCCTGATTAATTGAATTCCCTTTTGATAAATTTTAAATTTATTTAGTTAATCTACCACTAATAATAAAATGAAATATTTGTATAGGTATTTAACCTTCACTCGTTGAATTTTTGCCTGCCTGGGTTCGCAAACTCTGCTGAGTGCAGACTACTGCACTCACATAATAACGCTTTTGGCTCACTCTCAATATGAGATGTTCTCCACGATCATCTCAAATATACTAACTGCGCCTGGTTCTGAGGAGACCCTCCCTATCATTCAATACAAAAATTTAATGAATTTAGAGCATACGCTCTATAGAAAAACCCTGCAACTCAAATTTGACGAGGCCTCTGCCACTATCTTAAAACTTTCTCAGGAAGCTTAGAGTATGCAGGCCATCCAGCAGACTTTCCATACCGACATGGAAATTCTCAGAAATTCAATTCGCGAAGAAATTCTAGCAGAAATAAAAAAAACTCAAACACCCCATCTGAAGATGGTTTTGTCACGGTGAATCGCAGGAAAAAAATTAAAAAAAATCCAGCCTTTAGTGAACACTACCACCTTAAAAAAAATAAAAATGATACAAATTCCCCAACTCCTTCCAATACCGACCCGAGCTTAAAGGCCGCTCCGCGGCCTATGTGCTCGAAATACTTCCCAGCGTAAAGAACCTCCACTTCTCCTCCATCCCCAAGTAATGTTCCTTTAACTAATCAGTTCCAAAATTTAGAAATCGAGGAGAATATGGACTCTGAGATCAGCACTTCCCCTAAAATTCCCCCAATCATTCTAACAAAAATCAAAGACCCAAATGCAATGATTTATAATATTAACACCATAACCGGCTCACACTCCACATTCGACGTCGAGGCTTCACTGCGTGAAGCCACGAAAACTGCTCTCTCCGTTTTGCGGAAATTATCGTTATTTTGCGTTGAAATTTGGAACTTTGATCTATCTTAGTATTCTAACTAAGTAGAATACCTTTTTTTAGTGGAGAAACTTATAGTTTTTCCGTAAAAACTCTTTACTTCTGATTACAAACCAACTTTTTTTTCCCGACCCGGAAGGGTGGAAAAAGGGATTTCAACTCCCAAAAATGTCAATTCCTAACGGACAACCAATGATGATCGCCGAAACCAGCCTGCCACCTGAGGTAAGTGCTAGCCTGGGTTCTGCTTGCTTGCTAAGCGCCGACGAATGTAATCGTCTGGTTTCACTGCTTGCATTTGCGCAGTACGACTTGCTGTCGTCTGCAATCGAAAACATCTTAAATAGTCCTGGTTCAGAGGATCTACCCATAAACCAACATAAAAATTTGCTCAATTTAGAGCATACCGTGTACCGCGCTAATTTACAAATCAAATTCAATGAGGCTAATGAAACAATATCAAAACTTGCAATAGAGAACGAAAAAGTTCAACAATTACAAAAAACCCTTACCACAGACATTGAATCACTTAGAGAGAATATCAAACGAGAGATTTTAGAATCTTTAAATGCTTCACCACCCCCCGAAGAAGGATTCACAACGGTTTCAAGAAGGAAAAAAAGGAAATCAAAAACCTTAACCAACAATACACATTCAACCCCAGCACTTCCCCCACCCCCCGTCCCCCCCCCCCCAGTGGAGTCTCGATCGCTGTGTTGCGTCCGCTGCTAGACCAGCGGCAATGAAGGTCTGTCCGATACACACGTGTTCGGCAATACACAGAAATCTTGCATGAAAATTGTTAAATATATACAGAAAAAGGCAAAATAATAAAAAAAAAAAGGTAATTAAACAGCTTGAGCGAGCTCTGCCTACGTTTTTGCGATCAAAAAGTTAATGAAGAAAATATCGCAATCACTGCTAAGTTTATTGATGTTTCTGCTTTCATGTTTATTCATCTTTATTGTGGAGCAAAAGAACGGATTCAGAAGTTATAAATCACTAAAAACGAATACAATTTCACACTATGCACGATTTTCTGAATTAAATTCGAAAGTCTTTTTCGTAAAGAGCTCCATGTTATGATTTATAAAGTTTTAGTTTACGTCTCTAATTCATTTATACGAAGGAAACGCCTTGTGGTTTTGTTTTTTTTTCACAGGGTTTTAAAAAAATGCATAAATAGGTGTATTATCATTTTTGCTCAACACATTATATATATTTTAAAATGAAATTTTATATCCTTGCACAAGCGATAAGTACTATTTTCTTTTTTTCATTTGTCATTAAAATCGAGATTAACTGCCGGCCCCCCCCCCCCTTTAGCTAAACAGAAACTATTTTAAAAATCTTCATAGTCCAGAAAATTCCTAACAAGATGCATCTGAAAGTAATTTTATCTAAATTTGGAAAATTATTGTTTGGCCCTCGATAGCTCCTTTTTTGAAAACCAATCTCATTAAAATAACACACACTAAGTGGACTGTATAAATTTTCACAACTGCACACTCTGCGCGATCAGTCGAATCTGAGCCTTTTTTTTTTTTTTTTTTTTTTTTTGCATTGCAAGTCGACAGCAGCGACTTTTCACAAAAGCGGTCAATTATTTTTTGATACTTCAATAAGTATTTGAGAAATATAATTTTTAGCTTACATATCAAACGTAATCTAATCCCTTGTAAATAAATGTCTTGTGCAGCGCCCCCTTTCGATTAAAAGTGCTTTTGTATTTAAATACAAAATATGTTTCTTTTTCTGCCATATTATGTCATAAAATTAGCATATATTGAAATTAGTAATCACAAAACCCTTGGTGTCAGTTTGTGCTCCAAGAATTCAAACGGAATATTATCTCGGACTGTTGAGCCGCAAGATTTCGGTGAGAAGCCCCACCCCAATGTTCTATTTCAGAACACTCCTGAGTCCACAAAAGAATTTTACGTACTACGCTTAGAATTTTCAATAGCATTCTGAAGCTTGTTTCTGACTTACAAGGTCCCCTTGTTCAGAGAGGGCCGTATAAGATAGGCCTTAATTAAAACTACGATAGCACAGCATCGACTCCATTACAGAAGTCGATCAGAGCAACAAATATTACCTTTACTCCACCAAATCAGTGCGTTATCTCCATTATTTCTGTTTACAATCTTCCATCTTCTGTTTCCAACGTATTGACAATAAACCTTGAATTTTTATTTTTCGAACCAGAAGGAACTGCATAATTTCTGGCGATTTAAAAGCTGTAACGACATCCTATTACCAGTCTCGTCTGTTATCTTAAAATAAATCTCAAAATCTAAATTTCAACTAAAGTTCGAACACAGTCCAATTAATTAAAAGGTTAAGTTGTATTGAAAATATATTTATTTACTTCTCAAATAAAGGGGTGCTTTACAAATTCCGAAGGTACTAACAACTTCTATAATCTGTCAAGGAATTCTCTTAACGGAAAATGATGCGAGTACCTCCAGCATTTGCTTCGATAGTGTTGAATACTAATCTCCTCAACATACCAGAATACTTCCCCGCTCACCCCACTAGTATTCTTCTCATTACCGTAACCTTAAAAAATTCAAATCATTTATATTATAAGAACATTTAACATGTAAAAATTCGTTAGATAATTAGTATTAACAAAAATAAACTCGCTTCTATCAAATAAATTGATGCATAGAATAACAATAACTTTTTTCATTTTTGACAGCTATGTGAAGAGAAGCCAGATTATATTTGATGAGTATTTGCAACTATGTTCAGTAGTCCCAAAAAATTCTTGATTATTTTCACGTCCATGGAAGTAATGGACTCTCAAAATCAGTAACTATTGTGATCAGCTCAAAATCCACGTCGCTAAGCAGCATCATTTAAATACTACAATAATTAACTTGTTACAAAATGATAACTGCAAATTAAATATATATATATATATATATATATATATATATTTTGATTTGTTGATAATTTTTAGAATGATAGATTTTATTTTGTATATTTTATCG
>BMAW01119397.1:30615-56242 GCA_019974015.1 Nephila pilipes
TTTTTTTTTTTTTTTTTTTTTTTTTGCATTTTTTAATCTTTGAACTCTTTTGTAATTCGGATTTCCCAATTCAGCCTACAAGGAATTATAGATTTTATTTTTGTGGATTTTATCGCTGAATTTGTTTGCATCTTTTAATCATGAACTCTTTTGCAATTTGGATTTCCTAATTCAGCCTACCAAGTCGCAAAGGGGGAAGGTTGGTACCATTGAACTAGTTTAACCCCGCTTAATCGGTCCTCAGCCCGATATTGCTTTTTGACTTGCTGGGTTCCATATTTTCATTTATTTTTCTTTCATTGTTACATTTCTTTCTGGTTTTTTGTCTTTTTAAGTGTTTTAAATTATTTTTCCATAGATTTTCAGTATATATATATATATATATATATATATATATATATATATATATCTTATTTATAGAAAAAGTAATAATGATAATTATCCTTTCTTTGTCCAAAGTGCTGTACGTAGCAATTGTTATTCCTAAGATTTAAGGTAACATATGAAGAAAAACACATGCTATATCTTTGATTTTAAATTGATTCAACAGTTTATTCAATATTTATTTGCATAATGAATTGCAAAGTCAAAGAATCGCAGTCGAAAAGCGAAATGATTAAAAGTATTAATTACTTTATTAAAGAAAAAGAAACAGAAACCTTTTCATTTTTTAGCGGCGCTACAAGCTACAGAAGCAATCCGAGCTTCTGCAGTCGGGAAAGTCGGCTTCGTAAATAAGAGTATAGAAGTCTTGGAAGCTTATAATCCTGTGAACATGTAACAGACATTAATGAATCAATGAAGAAAGTGAACATGAATGAACAAAACAGATGATGTAACAATAAGTTTAAAAAATCACGTTGACGTTGATGTTTGCTATGGGCGCCTAGCCCAAATCTTGTATATAGAAGTTGCTTTGGAAGGATGGAGTTTTCATTTTTGGTGGTAAAGTCCAAAAAGAAAAATAGTTTGATGAAAATCTGGGGTACAGAATTTTCACTGGTTGAGAGGTGAGTAGCGCTGAAACTTCTATTGGCCCTTTTTGAATTAAAATGAATGAAAAACATCTTAATTTTTATTGGAAATGCAAAAGAAAAAATGAGGACGAAATGTGATTTAATTTATATTATATATGAGTATAAATTGCGAAAATTAAAAAAAATTGGTGTTGTATTTATACATCATCTAACATTAAAGCTTGGATGATTGTCGTTATCTTTCCACTGTTATTTTTAGCTGATTTAATTTTATGTTAATTAGTTAAAAGACCTGGTATTAGAGCGAAAATTTCTGCAAGTTCTTTAAGTGGTTCAATTGCTTGTATAATGTTGTTCACAGGACTATGGTTTTTAATTTGATTATTATAGGTGTACTTTTGCTAGTTTTAGGAGTTTCAGTGGTAGGTTGTGCCATCTGTTTAGAAGTTAAGGCTTAAGCGAAAGTGAAATTTTCTCTGATGGTTTTTTTCAGTGGAATATTAATGTTTTTAGGTGGTTTAGGGAAGAGTTTGCAACCTTTGTAGGAGGCAGAATGTCCTTTTTCGTTACAGTTAATACTGGTGATTTCTTGGATTTTGTTTTGAATTTGATAATCGAGAGTGGGGTGTGCACAAGAACATTTGATACATATCGGATGCATATGGCAGTTTAGTGCGCTATGATTAAATTTATTGCAATTAAAACATTGAGTGGTTGTATTATTTTTGTAGTTATCTATTTTAATTGACATATAGCAAATTTTAGTAAGATCAAAGATTTTTTGATTTGTTTCGTTTCTTGGTAGTGTGACCATGTAGATCGGTAGGGGAAGCTTCGTTCGCCTGTTGATCAATTGGTTAACTTTTGTAGAATTAAAGCCGAGTTCTTCACGAATATCTTTAACATCAGTATTTCTTGGTAGACTTTTTATAACTATTTTTAAAGCACGCGAGATTTTCGGTTCAATTACATAGTATTCGTAGGGTTTAGTAGTTAGAACATTGTTTAGTGAACGATATTCTTCAAAGTTATTTGTGCACAATTTAATGTATTCACCGGAAATGCGAGTACGTAAAGTGGGAATGGAAGAAGTTAGTTCTTTTAAGTGGTCTATAGTTTTGGCTTATTTTAAACATTACTGGGGGAGGGAGATTCTTATTTTTGTTGGTATTATTTTCTGAGTTTTTTTCAATTTCCTAGCAGTTTTTCTTTTAGGTGGTGTAACAAAACGCTCAGAGTTTTAGCTTTAAACAGTTACAGCTTTAAAATCGCCAGAAATAATACAGTTCCTTTTGGTTCGAAAAAAAAATTCATGGTTTATTGTCAATACGTAGGAAACAGAAGAGGGAAGATTGTAAACAGAAATAATGGAGATATGGCACTGATTTCGTGGAGCAAAGGTAATATTTGTTGCTCTGATCGACTTCTGTAATGGAGTCGGTGCTGTGCTATCGTACTTTTAATTAAGGCCTATCGTACTTATACGGCCCTCTCTGAACGAGGGGACCGCATAAATCAGAAACAAGCTTCAGTGTACTATTTAAAATTCTAAGTGTACTATGTAAAATTCTTTTGTGGACCCAGGAATGTTTTTAAATTGAAGAACATTGGGGTGGGGCTTCTCACCGAAATCTTGCGGCTCAACTGTGCGAGATAATATTCCGTTTGGATTCTTAGATCACAAACTGACACCAAGTGGTCTGTGATTTTTAATTTAAATATTGCTAATTTTATGACATAATATGACAGAAAAAGAAACTCTTAAGTATTTAATCACAATTGTAGACATTTCTTGCCTCCGTTTAACGTTATTTTTGCCCTGGAGCACCCTTTGAGGAGCTTTATTGTAGATACAAGTTTGATGTCGTAGGTTGGATGCCTTTATTAACATCACCCTAGAAGCAAAACGAGGGCTGTTGGAAATGGACTTGGTAATTTTGAACCTCAGTCAAGTGAGGAGGATGATCCCTGAGGTGCACCCTCATCTCCTAATTATTATTTTTTTTTTTTAAAAAACACTGTTTAAAATTTTACGAGAAACAATAACGACTATGGTGATGAAATGTACATATAAAAAAAAATAAACACTAATCATCTTAAAAAAGCATCTTATTGTAAGCTAAAAATTAAAAAAAAAAATCAGAGCTAACTACACCAGTAATTATCTTGGACGCAAAAGTCTCAGTACGGTCATAAGATTTTCCATTGTTTCTTCCTGGGGAAATTGTACATTATTAGCTCCTCTGTCATCGATATTGTATCATTAATTCATTAAGATTATTCCCGTTTCGATTTTACTATCCAGCACCGTAATTAAGCTGTTCGATATTTGGCACAGATTAGTTGATATATTAAAACAAATGAAATATTGAAAACAGATTAAAAGCGGTTCGTTTATTGCTAATGTATGAATTTTAGCGATTTAATTTTTTTGTTATTTCAGGTGTTTCTGTACTTCTGATGCACCGATGATAATGATCGATGCCGATCAGCTCGGTTCAACAACATACGGAGTCAAATTGTCTTTAGATAACACACGCACATATTTTTGCTATGTCCCTAAAGTCTGGCACACACCAGAATTTCCAGAAATTCGGTCTGGATACAATTGCCGCCTTCTTATTGGCGGGCTGTACACAGCACACCAGAAGCTCCACCCAATCAGAAGAGCTCAACGAAAACTTTAAATACTACTCAAGTTACACAGTAATATTACTAGTGGTAGTCTAAAAAGTTTTGAATCAATATATATCTTAATAAATTAAGAATTTCAAGTGAGATATACTTAAAATATGGTTCTTTAAATTTTGGTTGGTTTAATTTTTAAGTTTCTACGTCTCTCTAGCAGGGTTTCTTTCAATAGTTTTATGCAAATTGAATTATCCGTTCGGTAAAATGAAAATCAGTCAGGTCTATGAAATTCAAGATCAAGTAAACTTATCACTTAATTCATAAAGGAATATTTTAACTTCTCCACGATCACTTCTGAGAATCTTTTTGATGTTTATAATGAAGTGCCGTGCAATGTTTCTCTAGATCGCCTTCAAACCAATAACTCTTTCATCATTCATTAAAAAAAATAGTTTAGTCGCTTTTAATGAAAAATGAAAAAAAAAAAGAAAGAAAGAAAAATTCATATCGCCAGTGCAAAATGTTAGTTTAAAACATGTATAATGTGTTGAGCAAAAATGTTAATACACCTATTTAAGCATTTTTTTTTTCAAACCATGTGAAAGAAAATAACCATAAGACGCTTTTCCTTCGTATAAATGAATTAGAGACGTAAAATAAAACTTTACAAATCATAACATAGAGTTCGTCACGAAACAGACTTTCGAATTTAATTCAGAAAATCGTGCATAGTGTGAAATTGTATTCGTTTTTAGTGATTTATAACTTCTGAATCCTTTCTTTTGCTCCACAATAAAGAAGAATAAACATGAAAGTAGAAACATCAATAAACTTAGCAGGGATTGCGATATTTTCTTCATTAACTTTTAGATCGCAAAAACGTAGGCAGAGCTCGTTCTAGCTGTTAGTTACATTTTTTTTTTTTTTTTTTTTTGCTTTATTCCTATACACTAAACAATTTTCAAGCAAGATTTCTGTGTATTGCCGAACACGTTTGTATCGGTCAGACCTTAATTGCCGCTGGTCTTGCAGCGGACGCAACACAGCGATCGAGACTCCACACTACGCCTTCCAAATTCTCAATGGAGTAAAGGTTAAATATCTTTCCAAATTTTTTGTGTTATTATTAGTGGTAGATTACCAAATTTCGCAAAAGAGAATAGTGTATTTATAGCTGTTTTTTTAAACATTTTCGTCTTCAACTTATTAACGTTTTTGTCAAACGTATTCTAGAGAAAAGCCCTACAACACGATAAAATAAATAAATTTAAAGTTTATCAAGAGGTAATTAAATTAATCAGGTGTGGGATAAATTAACCTGGATTTAAAAATATTAGATGTCATTCAGAAATGAATCATGCAGGTGTAATACATATCTCAACAAAGAATTCAGATCAATATCAAATATTTTTTTCAACTATATTGCTCTGTTTATAGCGAAGCGTTGCAACTCAGAATGCAGTGTTGCAGTTGGCGCTTGAGAAAAAAATGGGCGCGGTGTATTCGGTGACATCACCAGTTTCAGAGATAATATCCTTATTGCCTATTGTGTGTTATCTAAAAAACACCGAGCGATATTTTTACCTTCCTCCTATAAATTTTAACAAAATGCCTTGATTTCATTTGAGTATTGATCAACGAGAAATTACTTATTAAGAAAGCGAAATGGAAGTGAGTATTGGGCGAAATATTCCTTTTCTTCTTTTTTTTTTCTTTTTCAAAATGGCCACCGTGATTTTGTTAATGATGTTTAAAGTGTGAGAGGAAAAATATTTGTTTTATTTACGTATAAACGAAATAATGGTATAAATTTTGATCAAATTGTTTTTGGCAATGCTTTGTTCAGAGTTTTCTTAAGTCTTAAATTTTCGAAAAAAGAATTTATTTCATAACACAAATGAAATATAATATTTTGAAAGAAATGTGTACTTTAATTAAGTTTTAAATATATATATATATATATATTAAATATATATTTGTATATGTATGTATATAATATTTTTACTTTATATATATTTGTTACTATATATATATATATATATATTTCTTTAGCGATATTTTTTAGTGCATAATTGATTCAGAATTTCATATGTTAAAAAAAATTCCTTTGTGCATACTTCCGTCGAAATGCTTTTTATTTACTTTTCGCTTGTAATCAATAGGTATATGAAAAAAGAGGGGAGAAATCGTAAGATGTGTAAAGGTTATTATTTTTTAAGCAACTTAAGCAGCTGATATTCGTTAACAAAATTATCTAATTCCTATAATTAAAATTCTAAATACGGTATACGATACAAATTATTAAACACGTGAAAAATGGCTAAAAAAGACATCAGTAGCAACAATTGTTATAAATGGCTTTAATATTGAAGGTAATTAAAAATTCCAAAGTTAATATAATAAATATGTAGAGTTTTATTTTAATGAAGCGAATGACTTAACTTTAAGTGATTAAAATTTAATTGATTCATTTGAATTATAGCAAACTGCCTTTCATCATATTATATATAGTTTAATACTTGTGAGTTATGTTTATTTTTATTGAAAATTTAAAACACCTTTGTACATAAGCGTCATATTTTATTCTATCAGATGGGATGGGAATGGGTTCATTGTATTTTGTCATAGAATATACTGGGGGTGGACAAAAATATGGAAACACCTTGTAAAATGCATGTTTGAAAAGAAAGATTGATTTTAATCAAATATGTAGGTGGCGCTGGCGTTTTTGACTACTACCGCCACCTATACAACTTCGTAAATGTGCTAAACAGTTCAGTTGTTGTCGGAGTACTGTTATGTGAGGTTGTCATTGCATTATGTTAGAGTTAACAGACTTCGAACGTGGGCAAATTGTTGGAGCACGTATGGTAGGTGCTTCCGTAAGCAAGGTAGCCGAGGTGTTTAGTGTTTCAAGAGGTACTGTATCGAAGATTTATTCCGCATATTTGAAAAGCGGAAAAACATCATCTGCTAAATCACAGCGCGGACGAAAGTGTGTGCTGAGTGATCGTGACAGACGATCATTAAGGGCAATTGTGACGAAAAATAAGAAGACCACAGCTGCAAAAGTTACTGCTGAAATGAATGTTGTGTTACAGAACCCTGTGAGTACCAAAACAATTAGAAGGGAGCTTCATAAACAGGGAATTTCTGGCCGTGCTGCAATTGAGAAGCCACTCATCAGTGATGCTAATGCCCGTAACAGGAAAAGGTGGTGTTTAAGTCATAAAGCCTGGACTATAGGGCAGTGGAAGCGTGTAATATGGTCTGACGAGTCTTCTTTCACATTGTTTCCCACTTCTGGCCGAGTTTACGTCTGGAGAACGCCATCTCAAGCCTATAATACAGACTGCTTGTTGCCAAGAGTGAAACATGGCGGGGGTTCTGTTATGGTTTGGGCAGCCATATCGTGGTTCTCTGCTGGCCCCATGATAACTGTGTCAGGGCACATGACTGCCAAGACTTATGTGAACATTTTGGCAGATCAAGTTCATCCCATGGTACAAACTTTGTTCCCCGATGGTGATGGTGTCTTCCAAGACGACAAAGCCCCTGTTCACACAGCTCACATTGGTTTTCTGAGCACGAGGAGGATTTGTCCCATCTCCCCTGGCCACCACAGTCACCAGACCTGAATATTATCGAACCTTTGTGGTCTACATTGGAACGGAAAATGCGTTCTCGTTATCCACCGCCAACATCGTTATCTGAACATGCCACCGTTTTGCAGGAAGAATGGTATAATATTCCCTTGGCACACATACAGGAACTGTATTTATCCATTCCGAGAAGACTGCAAGCTGTTTTGGATGCCAACGGGTTTTCTACACCATATTAAGCAAAGAAACATGTTTTTTAAAAGGTGTTTCCATATTTTTGTCCAACCCCTGTATATTTCGCTTTTATTTTTCCAGAAAATGTTAAAATCTTTGTAATGGAAAATTTCAAATAAGCTGAGCTAGTTTTCAATCAAACAATATAAACTATTTTTTGAACTTTAATTATATTTCTAAACCTTAGTTTTCTTCATGAAATCTTATGTAAATAATTTTAATAATTAAATGTATTATAAGAACAGTATTCTTGCAGATCGTCTAAATTTCTTCATGCAAAAAATACTGGTTTTATTATAGAATGGAGTTGAATTTTTGACACAATGAATGTATTATAATAATATATTTAACTAAAAATAACGTTCTTCTTTATATCTTTACTCAACTTTCCAATGGGTGAATGAGTTGACATGTGTAAGCTTCACAAAATTTTTAAATATTCTCATTTACCGTTCTAAATTAAGAATTCGCCAACTTACTCCTAGTCTAATTCGTTGTTAATTGTACTCACCGTTTTTCTTGGTTCTTTTCTATTCCTGTTTTTGCTTGCTTCATATTTCCTGTGATTGTATAAATTGATTTTTATTTTATTTGCTTCTATTTCAGGGGCAAAATATTTCTGAAGCCTGTAATCGTGTGGGCCTCACTTTGATGAAAACCCTAGCTCAAAATGATTCAGGAAATATTTTCATCTCTCCCTTTAGCCTCGCGAATGCCATTACCATGCTATATTGTGGTGCCCGAACTGAAACTGCCACCGAGATTAAAGAAATCCTTCAGTTCCAGAACATGTCCGAACAAGAACTCAGGTCCTCTTTCGACCTCCTTCTGTCCACTGTTGCGAAATCCTCTGATAGCTATTCTTTAGAGTGCGCCAATGCCGCCATGATGCCAAAAAACTTTCCTATTCACAGTCAGTACAAAAAAGATCTAGAGGAATCTTTCCACGCTCTCTTCGTGGACGTAAACTTCGCCAAGGATCCGGAACTGGCGGTGGCACAAGTGAACCAGTGGGTGAAGGACAAGACCAAAGGCATGATAGAGGAGTTAATAGATTCCCTTAGCCCACTTACTGTCATGGTTATTCTGAATGCCGTCTATTTCAAAGGCACGTGGGAATATCAGTTCCAAAAGAAGAAAACCAGTCGTGAAAACTTCTACAATAATGGCGAGGCGGGAAATTCCAAGAAAGTGGACATGATGCATTTGAAAGAAGTTTTCGAGTACGTTGAAGAATCCACGTTCCAAGCCCTGAAGCTTCCCTACAAAGGCAAAGACATTGCCATGATGATCCTTCTTCCTTGTACCAAAAAAGGTCTTGCAGAATTGGAAAGTCAGCTGTCTCCTACTTATGTGGAGGATCTGGCGAAAGCGATGCGAAATGCCAAGGTAAAAGTATCGCTTCCGAAGTTCCGCGTTGAATACGCCACATCTCTGGTGGACACTTTGAAAAGCTTGGGCATGCGCAAAGCGTTCAACGACGGCGAAGCAGACCTCACTGGCATTTGTGATCTTAAAGGCATTTACGTTTCTGAAATATTCCACAAGGCGGTCATCGAAGTGAACGAGGAAGGAAGCGAGGCTGCAGCGGCCACTGCTGTGGTCCTCGCTGTCAGATCAAGGCGGCCTCCACCCGAACCCGAATTTACTGTCAACCACCCGTTCCTCTTCACCATTTACAATACTAAGAATAACCTTAACCTTTTTACAGGCAGAATAACGGAATTGTGATGGTTTTCCTTGTAATTTCCAGATTTTAAAGTGATGCATGAAAATGAAACTTATTACGTTCCTGCATGTTATATGTGATGCTTAAAAAAGCGGAGTGGAAATTTTCACTGGTAGAATATAATGGAACTGTTTGATTTCCCCTTCCATAGAACGTTTGTGTTAAAAGTACGTTAAAATTGATTAAATGAATGGAAATTTTGTTTTAAGACTCAAGAGTTACATATTCACCATTTTCACCAACTGTGATAATTGTCAAAAACGCAAATGTATGGATAGATCTTGATTGGTAAATGAAGGAATCAATAATACCCTACAAATAATTTTTATATATATTTTTCTCACTAAGAAATACATATAGGAAATCGGATAAAAAGATATATTCTGCATGAATATTTTGTGTTATTTAAAAATTAAAAAGACAGAATGAGAAATTAAAGTAAAAGCTGACACATTTATAGAAATGTTCTCAAAAATTGTTTCGAAAAGTCATTATTCGTTAGTTTCGAAAAATATTATGAAGAATAGAGGATCAATTTCTAATTTCATTAGAAATCTAAATTAAATTATTATCGGTATGGTGTTGAGGATGATTTTTGGACCTCTTAGCCCGTGCGGTCTTTGTCTCCTATCTGTGTAGAAATTGATGTAAATAATGAAGTTCTTCCAATGTCTGGTGGAATACTTCCCGGTAGATTAAATTAAATAATCGATGAAAAATCAATTCAAATTCTTCTGATGCAAAAACTTCTCACAGTTTTGAGAGATATTTTTAAATATCTACTATTAGCTCACACCTTCGCTATCTATATGTTGTTCAAATTTTCAATCGTTTATTAAATACTTTTTATTCATCTACTGAAATTCAAATACATTTTTTTAAACTTGTAGTGGATGACACTTAATGTTCATGCAGTTTTTTAAACTATTAATTCAATTAATTAAATTTAATTGGTGAAAATGCAGTTTAGCCCAATCGCTTGGCGTAATTTCAAAAATTGCCAAACTTGGCGATGTTTTTTGGCGGAACGTGATGCCGGGAAGCGAACCAGGGTAACTACATTTGGCAAAATATCAACAAATAATTCCTGTCGCTAAGGGTGGTTGGGCTAAACTACATTTCAATTATTTAATTCTCCAGATGAATTAAGATACAAGCCAATGCTTTTACTATGTCAGAACTTGCAATGGCTAATTTGGTAGAACGTCGGCTTAGAATCTTCATCGAAGCATAATTTTTTTATTTGAATTTCAAATAATTAATTATATTTTTATATTAAGAGAAAAAAATTTATGTTATATAAGATATAAATTTGGGAATAAATACCGTCAGTGACGAATTGTGTAGATCGCTGTAAAAAATTTCTTTTCCCACTTAACATAGTGATTCTGTCATATGTATATACATATTTATATTAATTGTAATT
The DNA here is from genome assembly GCA_019974015.1 of Nephila pilipes. Classification (NCBI taxonomy): domain Eukaryota; kingdom Metazoa; phylum Arthropoda; class Arachnida; order Araneae; family Nephilidae; genus Nephila; species Nephila pilipes. The sequence goes on from BMAW01119397.1 coordinate 41,215, forward strand.
ATTTAATTAAAAGTAACTAAAATAAATTTTTTCTTTGTTAATTTAAGTGGTATTGACTTTATTTTTTTAATATATATTACTTGTTTTACAAAAATTATGACATGTTTTGAGAAAATGGCGTCGACAAAAATTCATGGGCATAAAATAAAGGACACATGGTGTTGGGTTCAAAAGATAACCTTATAATACATTATGGTTTATAATATTTATATTTAGTTAACGTGAAGTATATTTGTATTGCTAAGTTTATTTAATTTGTATTGTCTATTTTTATTTTAACATCCGAACAGAATATTATTGTCTACTTTAGTGATATTTCCTTTTGCTCCCGTTTTCATGTTTAAAGTAATAGTTGATTTTAATCACAGCAGAGTCTATTTTTATTCATTTATTTATTTATTGCTGATATTTGCAACGTTATTGTACACGAAAGGATTTCGTTTTTGAAAAAAAAAATGCATTAGAAAAATTTCATATACATATCTTCTTGTCTTGGTAGTAATTGCTTCTTGTATAACTTAGGAAACAGAAGAACGCTTTCTTTGAGCTAATTAATATTCATTTTGAATTATTCTATTTTTTCAAGAATTTAATCTCGACAACAGCAAATTTTAGCACACGTCTAAAAGATATCAGGGAAAACAATTTCATTTTTTTAAAAAAAAAAAACATTCATCTCGATTTTGTTTGCTTTTCAACAATTTTGGTGGTATTTTCTGGTGATTCTTGTGATCAGTCTCATCAAAAATTGTCGCTGACTTTCTAGACGCTCAATAAACAAAATGTGGCTGTTACCCTACGCAATCCTATAGTAGAAATACATTAAAATAAATATTTTACTATTATTTCGATAATATTGAAATTGGTTTTTAAACTTATTTTGTATTCTACCTCTAAAATTCAATTTCTATTCAAAGTATTGATGGTATCCATTATCAGAGAACTAGATTTCATAACTGACATGAGTAGAGGAGATATCAGAGTTACAATAGATTGTTTTAAAAAGTAAATTTTTCATTTTTACGTGAATTACGAATATTTATTCGAAATAATGAATGAAGATTTGACATGAAATGTAATATTTCGCGGTACTCTTCGGAAATGTTTATTTTAAAACTTTTAGCGACATATTTCTCCGAAAAGAGCGCTGCTACACAAAAATTAACACTGCACCTCTATTGCTGATTCAAAACATCCTGTTCCATGATGCTTTCGATGTAAAATGCCCATCAATAGGATGGCGAAGATATATTTATACGTTTAGAGCATGATACCTCATCTTTTTTGCTGTTTAGGTTTTTAAAATAACATTAAAACTCCTAATCGGTGAATATTGGACTGTCTCAAATGTCATCTATTATTACACTTTTTTAAAATTATATTTAGATATTCTTATCAATTAATTTCCAGGAACCCCAAGAATATCATTCATTTTCATAATGCGAAGGAATGAAATCATACACCTACTTCTGAAAGCGAAAATATTTCTGTACTTGCAGGAAATAGTTCTTTTGAATTCCGCCAAGAGACGTTGCGTCTCGTCAAAAGTGAGAGAGAGCGAAAGATATCAAATCAGATTCAGTTGACCTTGAAGGCAGGTTTTCTATGCTTTTGATGTAATAGTTTCTGACCGCTAAAGGTGAATAATGAATGTATGGGCATTTTTAGAGGCTTTTATACTACTGTAATTAGTATTTTATGGAGGTAATTGGAGTGTAGAAGATTGTAATAAATATAGGAGCAAGACACCGTTGTCCCTATATTCTTGAACTTTGGATTTGTGTTTATTGCAAAACCGATAGAAACTATGACAACAAGCACCAGATGACGGTATTGGCGCTTTAATATATCGCTGTTGACTACTGTATTCCGTGCCTACGTACTACATACATCTCAGTCAAAAACAATTAAATACTTAAAAAATGCCAATCCGTAGGACCCTTTACTCCGTGTGAATTTCGCTATGAAATTTTTATAGAGGTAAAACATTATTTTACGTATGTGCATTAGTACATTTCAATTTAGTTAAGTGAATGAAAAGAGAGAGGAAAGAAAGAATAGAAAAAGATAAGAATGCCATACAGCAGAATAAGGTAAGATTGCCACAAAGAAGAAAAATAACGTTTTGTTTTTTTTTAAATTAACATATATTATATGAATGAGATTGTGATTTTTTTCCTTTGTTTTACCTCTTCGCTAAACTAATTAAGATCTCTAATGATCGGTTTACCATCTCAGTAATTATAAACTACCATACATACCATGCACAACAGTATACATTCCCTTAGAACCTATTATTCCTTTCAAAGATTTCTGTTTGACCGGGAAATTTGAAATATTTATTTATCTAGAAATTTCAGTGCTCTTAATTATCGCTAAAAGTTTTAAAATTTTGTGATCAGTTTTGTCGCAGGCAATATTTGAATATCTGAATGAAAAGAAAGTTATTAAAGAGTTCAATATAATGAAACATAAAAAAAAAATATTCTTACAGATCGTCATGCTAAATAAAAAGCTGCAGAAATGGTAATTGTTAAATGCATCTGTGATTGTTGATGTTATATTTCGATACCGCCAAAGCTCAAACATTATAAATAAATCTAGTTATTGCTGTTAAACTGATCATTCCCATCACTATGTAACATAATTATTTACTAGAAATTTACAAATTAGCGAAGACAGCGCCATTCTCTGTAATATTTAAATATGTAGGTTATCGCAGTTTAGACCACGTGCCGCAATCAAATTTTGGACACTCTCTGACATTTTAACATGAACTTTTTTTTTAATTATTTACTTGCATATTAAATTGTGTAGAGAACACATTTGAGATTTTACTAAAAGTTACGAAAGAGAGGTGCAGGTGAAATGGATAAAGTTAGTATTTTTATTTATTTACTTAGTAATTGGAGTGAATATGATCAGTTTACATCATTTTTGTTTATCGATACAAATTTATACCAATTTTTTTTTAAAAAAAAATATCTTTGCGTACAAAAAAAGGCAATGTAAGATTAAGTTTCTAGATAACGAGGCAGCTTTTGTTCGATAACTTTCCTCTGATGAATATTTTTGTTTGAAATTATAGTATATATCTGATTTGCAAAAAACTGTTAACTCAGCTGATAGTAATTTTTATCATAGGTAGGATTCTGTTCTCATTACGCTGAAAAACCATTATCTGAGAATACGTGATAACCATACCTTTACCATATCGGTAAGAATTTTATCAGCAGATGTATTGATTAGTACACTAATCAAAGCTGTGAAAAGCAAAAAAGTGGTGCAACAAAGTTTCCTCGATAATCCTGAAGAGGTGAATATGTATATTTTCCAATGGTAATGTTGGGAAATTTTATATATTCTAATAACCATGGTACCCTAGTGGTCATGGTCGCGGCCGGCAGTATTCATCAAGTCGCGGGTTCGAGACTTGATGCCACTGAAGACCCACCGTGTAGCCGTTGGCGTGCAATTAGGAGAGTGGTGTCAACTCAGGTGTCGTCCTCGTCTCTTGGCCAAGGTTCAAAATTACGAGGTCCGTAGCCAATAGCTCTCGTGTTGCTTCTAGTGTGATATTAATAAAACCAAACCTATAATTTCTAACAATCTAATTTTTTCTCATAATTTGTGACAAGAAATCTTCATTAACGACATCTCTAATCCTTAGAGTAAAAAGGTTTATTAACACCACTTCCGAATCTATATAAAAGCATCTTTTATATAAAACTGGCCCAAGGAAAAAAAAAACACTCGCAATTTCAAGTCCACACACACACATTCGTCTTTAGTCATTCCATCTCTCTTACTTTACCTTGCGAAACCTCGTACTTGATCGTTACTTAGGCATTACAGTGACATTACAATTCGAGGTTTAATTCCTTTCATTTCTGCCTCCCGGAGAGATTTTGTGAAACGCTCGAAACTGAATCTTCTATCGTAATACCTCCTTCAAGTCATTTAAATTAATACTTGGCATTTTTACCACTTTTTTTAATGGTTATAAAATAATACTATATATATTTACCAAATAAGGTCCAAAAATTCGTTTTTTAGGTCAAAATAAATAATTAAGTAAATAAATATGCTTTCCTTTCCTTTCATACTCTGGCACAATTTAATCTGTTTATTTTCCTTTTCTTTCTGTTTACAGGAGTCCATAGATGAACGCCTGCCTCAGGCTGGTACTTTAGAAATTATGTGATTGATGTTGACATGAAATCCTTTTATATCTCATTATTCTTTTACATATTAGCATTAAATGTATATATAATCTGAAATAATTGAAATTAAAAAATACATTTATTAAATTTTCAGCGAGATCTAAGTTTATGTTAGTAAATCTAATGTCCGCGAGGTGTCTCGTAGGAGAGTTTTTTTTCGACAACATTAAATAATTTGTAAGCAAGTTTTTTTTTTAAACATGATTCATCATCATATACCACATAAAATTCATTTTAAATTTTTTCTCCTATCTCAAAAAGAAAGAAAAGGATGAATAATCTAACTTTATAGTGTTCTTCTAAAAAAAATAATTATTTTACTTCTACGTTGACGTTGACGTTGACATTCCATGGGCGCCAGGAGCGCGGAGCGCTCCACAAGCCCAAATCTGGTATTTATTAAGTCCTTTGGATAAAATGGAAATTTACATTGTGGAGAGGAATTTCTTGCGGATGAGAGGGTAAAATTTTGGAGAGAGTAGAGATGAAAAGTTCTTTAGAAATGAGCTGATTGATGAGCCCAGTATAGCTGGCGCCATCTGTTGAGCAGTTAATGAGTATGTACTTGAAAAATTTGAAGTTCCATGAGGGAAAAAGTTGATCTTGCGATGGGTGAAGGGAAACCACTGCGATTGGCTGCATTATTCTTCAGAGATATCCATAAGCGCTTCTAAGATGGCGAATTTTTTGTTTGCTTGTCCTTTTGCATTTTGAATTTTATGGAGATTTTTAAGCAGTCCTGGAATGATTGAGAAGATTTCGGCAAGAGCTTTGAGTTGTTCAATGGCTTCAAAAATGTTGTTGAAAGGATTTTTCTGGTGGCTTTTTGCATTATGTTGTGGGATTTTCTTTGAATTTTTTGATGAATCTGGGTTTTCGTCCGTTTGGGGCTCCATCTGTTGGTTTGATTTTAAAGCATTTGCAAAAGTGTAGTCTTCACGAACAGTATTTGTTTTGGGTGTGTTGCTTTTAGTAATTGATCCTTTTGGAGGTTTGGGATAGAGTTTGCATCCTCCGTATGAGGCGGAGTGTCCAATTTCGTTGCAGTTAATACATTTTATTTCTTTAATTTTTCCTTCGATGTTACAGTCTCTGGTTGCGTGGGCGCCTGAGCATTTTAAGCATCTGGGGATCATATGGCAATTATCTGAACTGTGATGAAAAAGATTACAGTTGAAGCATTGAGTGACTTTGTTACTTCGGTATTCGTCAACTGTAATAGACATATAGCATATGCGGTTAACTTCATAGATTTTCTTACTGGTTTCGTTTCTAGGTAGTGTTATTAAGAATATTGGAAGGGGAATTTTTGTACGCCTGTTTGTAAGTTGATTTATCCTGATTGGGTCGAATCCAAGTTCAATTAGTTCTTCCTGAATATCATGGATTTCAGTATCTCGTGGTAAACCTTTAAAAATAATTTTCAATGGACGCAAAATTATTGGTTGAATGACGTAATATTCATAAGTCTTAGTGGATAATAGGTGTGAAAGTTTTCTATAGTCATCTAGCGTATCGGTATATAATTTAATGTACTCGCCGGAAAGACGAGTTCTTAGTTTAGGTAATTCATGACTAATTTCCTTGAGGTGTTGTCTATAATTTTTGCTTACTTTAAGCATAATTGGAGGAGGTAAATTTTTTGCTTTTACAATTTTGGGAGTTGAAACTGAATCTTGATCTTCATTGTTATCTGGGGGTGTAACATCGTCTGATAGTTGTTGGAATTGATTTTGAGTAGGTAAAATTAAATTAGACGAGGAGGTCAGTGTAGGTTTTTTACATGTTTTATTTTTAGGGGGGGTGATAAAACCTTGATTATCTTTACGTTTCATAGGGAGGATATTTGGGGTGGAATGGATGGGGCAGCCAGCAGTCGCGCAAGGCGCTAAAGTAGCATACTCACTTTCCAGTCGTTGAAGCTTGTTTTCGTATCCTTCGATATTTTTCTGCGTTTTGATAAAAAGTGAATCATTTGAATCTGTGCCACGAAATTTAAGTTGGACCAGGTAAGATGATTGTGCTTCTCTTTATTTTACTTCTAGTCACTGATCTGCATTTATACAAATATTTTTTTTTAAAAAAAAAATTGTATTTACACTCTCGAGAAGAGGAAATGCGCCAAACTATTATTTCACAAAATAAAACACAGTTTTTGGAAACTCGTTGTGTATTATTATGGAAAAAGTAGATATTTTTCATTTGATGCAGTAGTGTCACTTTGCGGAGTAATCTCGTACTAAAAAAAATCCCATTTCGGTGCATGCTTTGTACTTCACATAACTTAAATCCGTAATTTTTAAATTTTGTGTGCTTTATAATGATACTTTAATCATTTTATTGAATTATAAAAATATTTTTTGGATCCAATTGTCTCTCGTTGCCTTGAGTTGAATATAGTGTAGTATTCAACCTAGTTGTACAAAAATGGTTGACAAGATAATGCTAGAGCACCTAAGCCTTTCAGCCCTTATTCTCCATTCCGGGAAGCACACTTTTAGACATGACATCAGCTTTTTACCAGCACAGAAGTGCTTTTTCTTCATTGATTAATTGGATTTAGAGACATTTAAAATAAAGTTTCATGTTGAATACAAAAATGAGGAATAGAAATTATTACGGAAAGATGGCGCGGAAAGCACTGACGTAACTTTTGATGTGTGAGAATGGTTGACAGTCAGAATAATAACGATCGACCTTGTATAAAAAGAATGCAGTAGTAGAATAAGATGATTAAAAAAAACTCTTCTCAATGTGAACTTTTTTTTATATAATCTTATCCTAATTAATAACAAAATCGAAATTTTTGATTGTTTTAGTGATTAGTAAATGTGATTTTCTAATATTTAAAAAAAAGTATTTTTACTGCTCTTCTTTAAAATTTGATTTAATAATATTATTTGAGGAAAGTTTGTAGATGATTCATTTATTAATACTCTCTTGTTTTTAACGTTTTTTTAAATTTGCGGTATTAAGAAGCGCTCACATTGTGTGGAATTTCATTTTATGATGTATATCCTTTTTGAATGAAATACTGGAGATAATTATTTAAAATAAAACTCGATGCTTGCATATTCTTTCTTTCGATGAAAATGCCATCTCGTTTCAAAATTTGTTTTCCATAGACGACGCCATCTTTTTTCCGCTTCAGGAAGCATCGGGTATGAAATAGCCTCTTTTGGCGCGATCTTGATACGATTTCAAAAAATTCGCGAAGTGGCCCCGGTAAAATAGAACTTGACCCAAATTTTTTAAAAAAATTATAATAATTGAAGGTATAAAATTACACCTGTTTAAATCAGGAATCAATGTTCCGTTACAGCTTAATTATGTATCTTGATTAAAAAAGAAAATGTCATATGTTTAAACCTATTTATTGAAAAAAATCTTTCTCCTTGTACAAAAACAAAATACAGAAACAGATTAGATGCTGAAGATATTAGGTTAGGTATTAGGTTGCAGATTTCAACACAGTTATTCCAGGTGCAAAAATACTTTGCAATAAAAAAAAAAATCACGATTAAGTCATTGAAAAGATTTTTTTTTTAATTTGTTAAAATTTAAAATATTGTGTTGCTTTTGTTTATTATTCATAGAATATATTTTAGAAAACCAAAAAGAAAAAAAAAACTGTTAGCCACCATACCATTCCTTATCTTACTAAGACATTTTTATTGTGATAAAATATTGCTACAACAATAATTTTATAAATTTGAGTAGGGAAGAGGTTTGATATCTCTGTTGTTTCTTTTCTTTGATCAGCTCAAGGAGTTCCCCAATGTTTAAAAGGTTGAATACCCCTGTGTTACGATCACGTTTAAGTTTTCATCAATTTCGGAAACGGGAGAAAAGCTACCTGTTCTTGAGTTGGCAATGAAATTAGGTTTAATATAATCTTCCTATGAATGTTCGTAATGAGGTGAGAACATGAGATTGTGTGAAATAAATGGTACAATTGATAATTTTGAATGGCGTTGCATGAAAAGAGGAGACAATCCTCAATATGTTTGTAGAAGCGTTAGGAAATGTCCGTGGTTTTCCCACAGCCGTCTTGGTATGCCTGATGTTCTCTGAGTTACTAGATTGTGGTTTGATTGGTGTAAGACTTAGTTTGTCATGAGTAAAGTTAAGATCCCCGAACACATTGAAGTGGATTGTTTTATGTTTAGTCGTGAAGCTCGAACGATTGATATTATTAAAAATGTGTGCCTCTCAGAGAACCTTGAGGGATTGTTGAGGTAGCTGAATCAAAATTGGAAAAAAAAAAAAAAAAATGAAGTGTGGTAGAGAAAAAGCTATGAATCGGTGTTTGGTGGGGTTAAAAGAGGTTTGTGTTATGTGTGTTGTTTCCACAGTAGCCTAGAGGTCATGTTCGAGGACTCGTGGCCTGCGATTTTCGCTGAGTCTCGGATTGAAGCCTTGATGTCACAAAAGACTCACTGTGTAGCTGGGGCTGATTCGCGTGAATCTGTTGGGCCAAAAGTCCTCCCGTTGGCATGTTGTGGAAGTTATGAGAGTGGTTTCAGTTCAAGTGTCATCTTCGCCACTTGATCAAGATTAAAAATTATGAATTCCGTTGCCAATAGCCCTCGTGTAGCTTCCAGTACGATGTTAATAACACCAAACCAAGCAAGTGATTTGTGATGAGGTTCATATAACTGTGTGTTGAAAGACGCTCGGAAGAAGTACATTTGAATGTTAACAAAGAATGTGTTTATGGGATCTACGATTGCTTCGGATTGTTGGAAACCATATGACTGCCTCTCTGCAATTTTAATCAATTTAATATTTTGAACTCTTAGGGAAAATTCCAACAATAGATATAATATCCAATTATTCAAAAAGTGCTGGGTGACAAATATTTATCGCTCGAATCATACTGAAGAAGACCCACGGTGCAATATCATAAAGAAGTTTTGGATCATGCAGTAGATGACAAACAAGTGTTGAGATCATTCTTACAGAGATTGAAATACTTAGGCAAAAACTTAATTTTACTTAAATTATTTATGAATAAAAAGAATATTTTAAAAAGGATAAATTGAAAACATTCAATCAATCAATCAAAATTTATAGCTTATGTTTATTTTTTTTCCTGTGTATATGACAGGTAATTATGTTTTCTCTGAAAGATTTCAAAATAATTATTTCATTCACCAGTGCTATTTTTGAAATGTCACTTACTTTTATAAAATTTTATTTCGTTACTTTGCTCAAAAAGCTCTTTTCTCAGTTCAACCGTGTGTTCACTGTATTTAGTTGTAGGTACTATTTTAGCGTAGTTGCTGAATGCACTCTAACGCCAAATTCGAATTGTTTTTAGCCAGTTTAATAAGGGCAGCATTTTGGTATAACACGCACGAAATTTGCTTGAGAAGTCACATTGTCAAATGAAGAAAACAGTTCTTTTTTTTGTCAATCAGGGTGTTTCTGTAGCGACTCATAACATTTTCTTAAAATGTCCTTGTAAATAATTTTACCGATAGCGTTGGTCAAAAGATTAGTTCTCTAAACCGTCAATTGTTTGGTGATTTTCTGTTGCGAAGCTATAAGTTTCACATTGCCATACAATACGATTTTTACGTAACTCACTAATTCGGTCACTGTGAGAAATACCCCTTCCCCTACACACACTTTATCTCTTCTAGACTTGGATTGCAATCAGATCATATTGCAAATGAGGGTTGGAAAGCAGTTTATATTGTCTGTTTTCTAATGATGTAAATAAAATTGAAAATTTAAATACTGATAGTATAAATGTCAAACAGATATAATTGGCAACAACACACAAGATATGCTTGACTGTGATTATGAATGGCAAAAAATAACTGCAATTAGTGATATTTTCTTAGTGGAAGGCAACAACATTCAGCTATTTAACACCTCCACATGGTTAACCAAACAGTGCTGATTAGATATTAAGAATAAATGTACACCTTATCCAGAAACAATGGAGGATATGAAAAGGTTAAAGTGATATATCAGTGTGAGTTGGTGATGATGCTTAATAAATTTGCTACTTGTAAAACTGGTTATCGAATGGAATAGATGTGTTAGTTTTGGTGCATTTTAGCAAATTTCTGAAATTGTACCAAAAAACCATTTTTAAAAATGTATGCCTATCTGATTGATTGGCTTTATTAACATCACACTAGAAGCAACATGAAGGCTATTGGTGACAGACCTCATGATTTTAAACGTCGGTCAAGTGAAGAAAATGACACCTTGCCTTTCTGGATCTCCTTCTCGGATCCCTGTTTTCAATATGGCAGACTCATTGAAAAATGAACTATTTTAAAAGGCTGAAGATAAATGTAGAATTTTAAAAAAGGGAATAAAACACACACTCACCTTATACATTAATAAAATTTTTGATTTCTTGGTTTTTTTAATAAATTCTCCATTTTTAAAATTAGATTTCCTCCAAGTTTCATAATAAGTAAGTTTCAAAAGTTGCAATTTTAAAGTGTATAGTATAAATTTAAATGAAACACTTTCTAAAGTTTTTTTTGAAAGCATTATTATAGAAAGACTGGTGCATCTTTTATGTAATTTAAGCACCAAAATAAAAGAAAAAGAGAGAATTCTGGAAAATTTTGTTCAAAAGAAAAATAATTTGTAAAAAATGAACCTGAAGAACGTAAAAAAAAAATTTGCAAAAAGACAATGAAAGCCAGATGATTTCAATGAAAAAATTTGAAGTCAGAATTATATGTCATGAAGATGAAATGCAGAAAAAACCCATAAAAATTTTTTCAAATAAAAAGCATGTTCAATTTGCATTACTACTAACTACAATTATTTGATTAATATTGTCAAGTGAGGGAAATAATATCAATGTTTAATTATATTTAAAAATTTTTTAAATGTACTTAAATAGATTTTGAGGTAGAAACATTTTGGGGGTGAACTGAGTAAAATAAATGGCTGTGAGAAGAGAAATACTAGGTTGCTGGCTACCAAGAAAGAAATGAATGTTCACACATTTTTACGACAAAATTTGAGGGGGGGGGGATTTTGCAAGTCACGAATGCATCTGTACCCACCAAACTATAATGCATCATATGACATTAAAAACACTTAAATAATAAAACCCAACAAATTCAAGTATTGATTATTTTTAACATTATTAAATAAGAATTTTTATGATATTAGTAATTTGTATTACAAATTATGTTTTATGGTAAGATTTATGCTCTGAGAAAAGTACTGTTTTTAGAATTTTCATTTCTTTAAAAGAGGTTAAACATTTTAAGGAATTTTCAAAACCACTCTTTAGGATTGCTGGATTTATGCATTTTTTGTCACTTGAAGTTTGCTAAGAATCAAATTGATTCTCGCATCTACCCATTCCTTATAGTAATTTTTTTATGCAACATTACAGATCCTCAATAGAGTTTGTGTAAGAACTGGTCTTTTGCAGTGCCATTATAACTCTTGAACCCCTAGCATATTACTTTCAATCGCACACATATCTAAACAAACCTCTACAGAAATTCATGCATTCCTTGACACTTCTCAGCAAGACATGGATCTTAAAAAAAATGAAATTATGGAATGGCTTTCATATCCATATATTCATCATGATCAAAAACTATAGTGACTTAACTTTCTCTCTTCAAACCAGCTATTCTTGCTTATGATTCTCTAATATGATGCTCACTCGCATACATTGTTTCCACTTTTGTTCCATTCTTAATTAATATCATTTTTCACTTTTTTCTTTTTAACAAAACATAATTGCTTCCTTGTATTATAAATATATGACTTACTTTAAATTTAAAATATCTAACCATGCACAACTGTAACACCTGCATTTTAACCTTTTGCACCAAGTCATAAAATAAAAAGTAAATCATTCTTTTTAAGCATAATTTGCAGAAAATTTAGAGGAAGAAACACTCCATATTGTTATACTTTCACAAAAAAAGAAAACAAAATGATTTTATTAAAAAAAATGACTTTTAAAGAACAAAGTAATGCATTCTTTAAAACTTACTGCCTTTTTTTTTTTTTTTTTTAAACTACTTTATATAAACGAAACTATCAAGTATCAAGAACAGAGAATATGCGATATATGCATTAGTAATTTACAAGAAAAGTAACAGGGTTACCAAAGAATAACTTCTTTAGAATAAAATCATATTTGAACCCGAAAATCGCCATATTTGGTGTGCATCTGATACTTTACTCAAGCACTTAAATTGTATCACAAACCTTGTTAGTAGAATTCATGAAAATCCAGAAATAACTATCTGACAGAGAATTTTTCATATCAAATTTCAACATGAGATTGCGTGTATGACACATAATTTCAGATTTGATTTGATAATTGGATCTTAGGCATATATCTGATAGAAAAACATTAACATCTCTATTCCAGCCAAAAATCTTCCATTTGAGAAGCTTGAAGTCATCTGTTCTGTCAGAATTTCTTTAATAAGAGGTCAAAGTCATGAAATATCCCATATTGCTAAAAATGATGACTCTCTTCTGCAAAGTCAAAATATTAAAGGAAGCTGCTGATAAAAGAACCTAGGATGTCCTTGAAGTTATTGGAAGTTGAGTCAGCATGCGCTTTCACAACAGTGATGTGATTAAAAAAACTGTCACTACCTCTTGTAAAGAAGAGTGTAAAAATCTAGTTAGTAAGGAAATTCCTTTGCAAAATTGGGGTTTTTTTTGCAACTTTTGTTATTTAGTATGTAAAAGCTTTCAGATTTTATCTTCTGAATAAATGCTACTTTGACCTGGTTTTTTAAAACATATATTCCAATTTGTAGGTATTTTCTATGGTGCATTCAATTTGAGGATCCAACTTAATGGAAGATAAAACTTAAGAGGTCCTTCAAACCTCTCCTCTGCATCAAATCACATTAAATTTTTTTTTTTTTTGAAGATTTCCTTTCCTTGTTAAGGAATTATAAATTTAAATAGAAATTCTGTACTTTTCCATTTTGTCAGCGCAAGCGATAAAGTCGCTAAAAATGATACAATTGATGCCCAGTGGAATATGTGTATACTGTATGTTGTCATCTATAAAGTCTGGTCAGCGAGATTTGCGCCAGCAAAATGGAAAAGTACCAGAAATTCTTTCCTAGAAGTATTCATCATTAATAAAGAAAGGTGTTTTTTTTAAAAAAATCTTATAGTTTAGTTTTAATATTTTGATGATATAGCAAAGATTAGGAATTGTTATTGTTAAGAAAGAAGATCAAATCAAACTAATATCTTACCCTGAAAAGAGTGGCCACAGTAGACTAAAATTCATGGTTGTGGTCCTTATTTTGTGGTTTTCTTCTAGTTGTGGACTCTTGGCTTGAGGTCACTGAGGATCCATCATGTAGCTAGGACTGATACATGTTAAATCTTTTGAGGTTCAAAGTTCTCCCATTGGTGTGATGTGGAAGTTTGGAGAGAGAGGTTCCAATGCTTCCGTCATCCTTGTCACTTGACCAAGGCTCAAAATTACAAGATCTGTTACCATTGGCCCTTGTGTTGCTTCTCAGTGTGGCATTAATAATCAGTCATACTCACATAACCCTGAGAAGATGTGCCAAATTGTTTCGTTTCGGTGGAACTGTACAAAATGTTTAATTCTGAAAAGAGGAATTTCCACCTTCGTTTCAGGGCATAATTGATTGGATGAAAATAACCAACTGAGTGAGGATCTGTTTGGTGGCTTCTATACTCCATTTCAGCTTAATTTGATAGCATTGGGAAAGGTAGAAAATGTACCAATCTGCTTGAAAAATAGTTATGTGAAAGAAATTTTTCATGCTTATTTTTTCTTTCCTTGCTAAATTTGGTGAATTTTGTTTGTTATAGTCGCTCCCTTTTCCCAGTGTAATACAAGATTCTATGACAATGGCTTGTAATTTGACCATCGTAGCTTTTTCAGTGGTGCCAAGTTAATGTGAGACAGATTATAGGGTTATTGATTTTACAGTACACATGAATCATAACCCTCTTATAAGAGCAGCACTAACTTTGCACAAAATTACACTCTCCTGAGTAATTTTATGTTATTCTCAAAAGTATTTAGTTTGCTAATAGACAATTGCTCAAGTTGGCATTTGAAAAACTATTTGATTCTATGTAGGGTGACCAGGGCCTCTTAAATATTACCAAAGAATCATCACCATTAAATAAAACTGATTATTTTATTTGCCACAATTATTCTCCATAAAGTCTTTAAATGAAAAGTGTTATTAAAAGACAAATTAAATAGGTATAGACCTTATCTTCTACTGTAATAACTGGAATGAACAGAAAAACCAACAATAATTTCATTCTTCTGTATTTTTGACTTTAATGCATGTAAAATGTAAAAGAAGAAAAGCATGAATACAGGGGGAAATTTTATATTTTAGACAATGGAATTTTATGTTACTCAGGATTTTAAAAAGAAAATGTTAAAAACAAAGTTGGGAGGTCTTCTATTTTATTTTAACCATTCTTAAAAAGAGCATAGGAGAAGAAAAGAAAAAAAAAAAAAAAAACGTAAAAAGATTGCTTTATATCACAATTTATAAAATTCATGTACAGTGCAATTTTCAATTTCTATTTTTTAGTTGGGATGAAATTTCACCAAGCATAGTATTAAAAGTGAACAAAATGTTGGAAGAAAAACTTGTAAAAATATGCTATGTAAAAACTGCAAATCAATACTTAATAAGTTTTTTCCCCCGCAGTATTTTTGCATTTTTTATGTTATTTTGGTCATATATAATTATTGTAACAATATTTCCTAAATCCCATATTTCTTCTGTAGTAATAATTTAGATTTTTTAACACTTAAAAAT
>BMAW01119400.1:0-31072 GCA_019974015.1 Nephila pilipes
TAGCCTAGTGGTCTAGCCAAGGACTTGTGGCTGGTGGTTTTCGTCGAGTCATGGATTCGAGCCTTGACACCACTAAAGACTCGCCATGTAGCCAGGGCTGATGCACGTTCAATCTGAGGGGACCCAAAGTTCAGTGTGTTGTGGAAGTTTAGAGAGGGGTGCCAGCTCAGGTATCATAGCCATCACTTGACACAGGTTCAAAATTATGAAGTCAATGCCAATATATCTCTCGTGTTGCTTGTAGTGCGGCGTGAAAAAACCAAACGAAAAAGTATGTTTATTTGAGCATTAATTTTTGCTTAATTTTGAGCAATACTTAAAACGAAAAAGAAGATATTTTTAAGGGAAAATATTGTTCATAGGAATTCATAAACTCAAATTTAAAATTATTTTTGATTTCAGTATTAAGATACTCATGTCTCAATTAATACTGGAAATAGTTTACAAATTATCAAGGGGAAAAAACACCCGCAGAACTAGAAAAGAGATGAGTTAATAATTATTAACATCGGTTTAAGAAAAGGTAGAGAAAAAGAAATATGAGATGGCATCTCATCCAAATTTAGAACTTAGGTCTAAATTAGAACTTAATTATAGAAACTAAAAGGTCATTATGCCCAAACTGTTGAGGAAATCAAATATATTTCTTCTTTCGTTTTGAGAGTCAAACTTCGGAAGTGAAGACTTTGCTTTAAGTGAAGACTATGGAATAATTTACATTAAAAAGTTGATATTTAATAATTATTGTAAATAGTTGAATTACTTTCTTACTTACTTATTGTTAATAATATTGATTAACAAATTATGTAAAACTCATTTAAGGTCAGATAAAGAAAAATTTATCACGCTTGATATATGTAGAAATTTCTAAGTAATTTGAATATTAGACTTTAATAAATTTCCTTATGAGGATAAATAAACTAATTTTCTGGAAAATACATGAAAATTTTGAAAGCAATTCACAAAATTCAGTTGAATGAAATTAATTTTTGGTTTATTTCACTAAACAATTAACAGTGGTAACACATTTTGAGTGTAAGGTATAATTCGAACTGTGTTAATTTATATTCTATGGTTAATAAATGAACTTGCTCTCTGATTGCTGCAAGGTACATATAAAAATTAAAGTTTTAACAGAAGGGAAGGAAATACTAAAGCAAGTGTAAAGTGCATAATAAAAATAGAAAAAAAAATTATTAAATATACCGGAACTTATAAAAATGTTTTTACAGTCAAAGCTAACATTAACAAAATAAAATATTTTTGCCAGTATGAATATGACACTTTGCGTTGCAGAATAAATTTAAATTTACTAAAATAGGTCATTTTATTTATTTCTTCTAGAATTGCATAGCTGTATTTGTTTCTCCAATGCCTGCCGTAAATCAGGAAATATGCTATAGCTTTTTTTAAATATATAACCTTATAAATACCTTTTAATATCAGACATATTAAAAGGTATTTATAGTATATAAATGTAATCGTAATATCCAGTTTATATAAATATAATATTGAGTATTTTTATTTTCTTTCTGCAGTTTTAAACATTAAACTGTAAATTTCTACAGCTTAAAATAATATCTATGCTTAAATAATATATTATTTTTATAGATTAACATTTTTTTATAAACTCGAACAACTTTTAATATTAAACTTAGGAATTTTTATCGCTTAAGATAACATATTTGTTGAGAAAAAATCAAAACTGGTAAAAAGATATGATAACAATTTCTCCAGAAAATCATTTAATGTAAATTAATCAATTTTATGGACTCTTAAGTATTTATTAAGCTCAAAGCTATGAACAGATATTATTTTTTGACAATAAATTCACTTCAAAGAAGGAAACTTCTTTCAAGGAAATTCCGCTTATTCCAGGTAAGGTCTTTCAACAAAAACGCCAACGAGGCTTATCAGGGATTATTTAGGTCTTCTGAGTTGCTCACTTCCCTTAAGAAAAAGAAATAAAAAGTATCACAGAGATCGATGCCGCTTCTCTAAGTATGAGTATTAAAAACCTTTTCCGATAGCAAGATGCCATTTTTTTTTCCATATCATAGTTCAAAATTATACATTGTATCGATAATTTTCTCTTTCATGCCTTTATTACTAGGCCAGTAAAATAAAACGAAATACACATGGACAAACTCTGAGAATTATATTACAACGCATTACTAGCTTTATCATTTCAATAAATTTCTAAATATATTGGTAAATTAAGAAGTGATACATTTACATCTGAATATTTTCTAAATACATTGTTAAAAAGATATTGCTGAAGACAGAAAGTGTCATTTTTCTCCATTTTAATGTTAAAAAATTTTAAAAAAAAATTAAGTAATAATTTTACAATTTTAAATTTTTTTTTAATAAAGTTGATGCTATATTAGAATCTCATAAAGTGTTTTGACTTAGCATACTAGAGAAAAATGTACCCAAAGACACATCTTAAATTGTTGATTTAATTTAGTATAAAGTACAGTTAAATTACATTAAGTTTTATATTACTCTATTAATGTAAAAGATGGTAACGAAAAATCTTAAAGATTAATTTGTTCCTTACAATAACCCACATGAGTAAATGATTTTTCTTTACAGAAGTGAACGCGGAAAAGTATTAAATACAAATAAAATATCAAATCATAGTTCGTTTTTATTGCAGTGAAAAGAGAAATTTAGGAACTTCATAACGAAACTTAAAAATTTAGAAAAACACGGATGAATACTTATATCAAACACGGCAAATATTTTTATTGTTCAAAATATTTAAATGTTTTACAAAACATATTTTGTTTTTGCAGAACTATTTCATTGAAAGTAAAAGCTTGTCTTTGAAGACCCATTATTTAATTATAACAGAAATAGATTAGAAAACAAATTTAGGATATTTTTATATTTTTGTAAGATTGATACAATATATAGTTTCTTGATATTTTATTGGATATTTTTATTTTATATTCAGAGGAAGGATTAACAGTTTTATATCCTAACATCAGACATACCAATATATTGGATGTCCAGGGCTCATTTATTTAACAAAACCTGAAATTATTTGATCCTTGTTCCACAAGCATTTGAAAATGTTGGACAAGAAGAAAGCAAAAATTGAAAGTATGTAAGCAATTTCAATATAGTTTTATTATACTTCTGCAAATTTCTTTGATTTAATAATAGCTGATATACAATTTTAAATGTATGAATAAGGAAATAATATCGCATATCTAACCTTTGATTAATTTGTGGTGATAAAACTATCAACTTGTCTGTGTGCAATACAGTAGACATTGATCATTTAATTTCGTTCTCAAAATTACTTACTAGGAAATTTTTGTTTTGGACAAGGAATAGCATTATATCATTTTTCGAGTGTTGTGTAAAGCTCTAAAATGAAAAATAAAAATTAAATTATTCTTTTTTTTATTTAATATAATGTTTATGTACAAGTACTGTTTTAGAAGAAATAATGTAACAAAATTACTGAGAAAAAACTCAAAATCTTAGACCGTAAGTGATAATGTTACATTCTTGTGATCTATTATGTATTTTAATACGTGTAACATGTATATTATAATATTCATAGTATACTTACAAAATATCATTAAGTTAAAATAGTTTTCATTCATTAAATATTTCACTTTGTCATAATAGGTGCGAACTAAACTCTAGAATGCATTGCTGAATTATTTATTTGCGTACTTTCATTTGGAGCAAACGAAGAAAAAAATAAAAATTGAGTTTTAAAGAAAAAAGAGATTTTCTCTTAATTTAGGTGCTTGTGATAAATTTTGAATATTATCATCTAATTTTGGTTCAATTAGTTTTACATAAATATTTGGAAACCGACGTTATAAAAATGCCAAAAATAATGCTCACAAACTCTTGGAAGCCATAATGTAAGGTGATGTGTCAGACTATTGATGAATATGATGATTATGAACCTGAGCATGATAAAATATATAAAAGTGAAGCAATGCCAAAAAATATAAAACCAAGAGAAACACTGATTGACAGTTCCAGTGATAAGAGCTCGAGTGATGATGAGGATTCTCTCATTAAATAAAATAAATGAAACCTCCACATGACAAGAATATGTTTCAAATAGTCATCAGTTATGGAAGAAAACTGAAAAGTAACTATACACTTTAAATAGCTAGATTTAGGATATCTTACTTGTTTTATATTAATGTAGCAAAAAAAAAAGAATTGTGTTTTTGTGAAGCACATTTTTAAATGTCTATTCAGCTTTGTTTATTTATCACTATTTTACATTCAAACATTGAATTTTCCATTTATATTGTTTTTCTTTTTTTTTTTTTTTTTAAAAAAATTATTTACGTTATTCGTTTCTTATTAAATTATCCACTTATTTTAATATTTTTTCTATTTTATAAAAAAGTATTTGGGTGTCCTTTGAATTCACGTAAGAAACGTTAAATAAGCATCATTTTACTTTTTTATTAATCAGAATTATTTGTCTGTACCACATTCACAGTATACAGAAACACCTGTTTTTACAAAAATAAGACCCAATGTCCATTATATTTAACACGCCAAAATATTATTTTTCTTACTTAAAAAAAACGGCTGTATATGCTGTTATGTATTACTTTGTTGTTGATTTATCTGAAATTAGGGAGAAATTGCTCAAAGTATATGTGGTATTGGACCTCAAGAGGATATACACGATAACCAAGTTGCTTAGTAGTTAATGAGTACAAAACCATTATCGAAGATCTAAGTTGTCGATATCATTTATTAAATTTCAGCAGAATCCTTTGCTTGGAGATTGAAATAATATAATTTTCAATTAACAAGTCTAGCATATCTTAAAAATTTACTTTTTAAGCAGTTAAATTTTGTAATTTTATTTATGTCATCATAATAATGAAAATATTGCATGAATATCTATGATAATTATGCAAGAATATTTCTTTATGTTATTTTATATTCGGTTTTCCGTAGTCTTTGTTTATTATTCGAAATCTAGAATTGTTATTGATAGATATTACAGAATGTTAATATAGGGAAACACCCACTTTTTATTATAATTTATTTATTTATATGTTACATTTATTTATTTACCCTTAAGAAAGTTTGTTGATTTTAAAGAATATTTGAAAAAAGTGATAATTTAAAATGGTATTTGTAGAGAAGTTTTCAAAACCTTCAATTGATAAATATTAGTAAAATAATACGGATATTTTTTGTTATGCTTTTTAATATACCCATTTATGTATAACTCAAATGTATGCTCAACACAGTTAATGCGATTCATAATTTTTATTTGAACCGTAATCAGAGGACGAAGTCAACCTCTGAATTGGTACCTTACCGTCTATATCAATTGCATGCCAAACTCTTAGACTCGATAGTTTGAATGTGCATCGGCCTCTAATACATGGTGGTCTTTACTTTGAATTCTGAGACCTAAACTCGATTATAAGCCCATTAGTCAGGTTACCGAGATTCCAAATATAATGGATATGCATAACATATTTTTTACGTGTTAATACTTAAATGCATTTTATTTCAATAAAGCGATGTAAAATCTGTCCGAATATAAAAAATTACTGTAAACTGGTTCATTTCTTGTACAGCAAGATAAAATTCTATAAATTAATTTGGAGATAAAGGTAGTAGTGTTGTAGGATGTTATTTTACTGAAGAGTTTTAATGATTTATCTTTAATAACAATTGTGCTATGATATTTTGAAGGGTGAATAGATTTAAAATCTTTTTGCACATTATTAGCGCTAATTTGGCGCAAGCCAACCTCGTCGGTTGACCCTTTTCAGTTATTGTATAAAGCTCTTACAATGTTTTATGTGAACTCAATTTGCCTGTTATATTACAAGGATTATTAATTACTGATTTGGTATTTTTAGTTAAAATTCATATCAAGATTGTAGATAATTAAAAATAAGCTTCGTTCGTATACGTAACAAAAGGTGGTTCAAAAAGTATCTGTGTTGGAAATGGGAATTAAAGCATTTTGAAGGAGAACGACTTAATTCTCTGGATTAAAATCTAGTGATCGTTCACCCTTTCCTGAAAAATACATGAAAATGACTCATTTCGCATTCCAATGGAAAAAACACACACTAATTCCTTTTGCATCTAATGAATCTGATTTAGCCTTATTTGAAGCAGATTCAGCAGAAACATCCCATCGTATTGATTATTTCTCGACTTATGGTGTGTAATGATAAATACATAAATAAACGATGTGGATAACTCGAAGTCACAATCAAAATCTGACAGCAAATGTATTTCAAAAACATTTATACGGGATGATAGCAAAAAATATTAATATCAACTTGCTTAAACAACTCTATCTCTTGTTAAAAAGTACATTTTAAGCTACCTTCGTAGAATACGGTTTATTTATAAATGTGTTCAAAGTTTAAGTGTAATTGGTAATTATAAGGATAACGAAAAACCTTTTAAGTAGGAATGGTGATATGCGAATCGTGATAAGCGAATGTAAAACGTTTATTAAGTTTAAGAAAAACAATGCGAATCAAATGTAATCAATTTTATTATCCAAAGAAACAATTGAAAGAAAACTGGTCATGTAACAAATTCACATTTTACGGACTGAGTGACGGTTTTTTAACATAGCACTTAGAAGAAACTCGAGGGCCTTTTTAAATGATGTCGTAATTTTGAACTTCGGTCAAGTGACTAGAATGAGGCCTCCTCAGTTACCTCCCTCTCTAAATTCACTGCACAGCGGGTCTTTAGTAGCATCAGGGTCGGATTTCACGACAACGCTAGTTCGCGACTATGATCCCTAGGCTTCTGCGGCCGTCTCACTTTAGTGAAAGATAAACGATATAAAAAGGTGATCCTGTAGTTGAATTAGGTATAGCCACCGACAGCCAGATAGGATATACAAATATTTCACATATTTGCTATGACGTTGCGGACCAGTTGGGATTTCAAAGATCTATAAACGTCACTAAGTTTGGTGTGTGCAGTTCTGGAAAGGACTTTGACAGTTTCAGAAGGGCTTCTAGTTTCTCAAATACATTCCACACGCTCTCGATAGGATTCAGATCAAGTGAATGAGCAGGCCAACACATGTTTTGGATATGTTCCGTGATTTTACCTGGCTTAAAACGATTTCTGCGTTCTCTCATATCATTAGTTGCTGATAATAATTGCTAAGACTAAAGACTTCTTCACTGAACATCACATTGGCCTTTTTTTATTAAACTATATTTAGGTTGTTTTAAGCTCCAGTTTAAACCAACGCGTTTATGAGTAGATGTGATGCGAATGCAGACTGTGACTCATCTGGAATAGAGACCAACAGGAGTGTGTTTTTTTGTAAGCAGTTTGTCTGAAAAACAGAGTTTATGTGTTGGCTGAACCCAGTGCTCTGGCACAATTGTCCCTGTGGAGCCGCACAGTCCAGAATCAATACTTATATTTTCCTAGATATAGATATTGGGCGAATGGCTTTGTTTCTGGGCCAATATGGTATTGATAGTTGATAAACATATCCCTCCGTTCGTAACTTTTGTCACAGTCTTACGATAACTCACTGTGCCGCATTCAGATTTCGAGACACTTTGCACTGGGATCGCACTGGATTCCAACAATCTATATTCCAGATTATAGCATTACAATGATACTTTTTTTCGCACAAATGTCCAGTTGTCATCTTTTTTCTAGTATTTAACCTGTTTAATGGCTAACAACGTTCCTTAGAGCATAAATTACTCAAAACTGAACTACTTATGTTGTGTGAAACGGTGTATACTCGTTCCGATATGGGCAGCAGTTTTGCCCATTATAGCATCGACTGAAATGCTTTGCATAAAGGCAAAGTTTAGCTTCCAACAAATGAGTCTCCATAAATTATTTGGAACGAATTCACCTATATTTACTCAGAATTTTACATTTCTCCAATTATGCTGAACTTTTGAACACCAGTGCAT
The DNA here is from genome assembly GCA_019974015.1 of Nephila pilipes. Classification (NCBI taxonomy): domain Eukaryota; kingdom Metazoa; phylum Arthropoda; class Arachnida; order Araneae; family Nephilidae; genus Nephila; species Nephila pilipes. The sequence goes on from BMAW01119400.1 coordinate 7,947, forward strand.
ATTGTGTACATAAATAAGAATTTCATTTTCCTCGTGTTTTGCAACACTAATTTAAATATTTGAAATAAAATAAAATTTGTGAGAATTATTACAGTTACTATTACAACCCTCAACAATTTTAGTTACATCTTGTTACACATATCCTCCTTTTCAGCCCATTTACTTTTAATTACATTTGAGTAAAATAACAATTTTTTCTATGTTATTGTGCGTAAAATCGATATGTAATGTAAATTCCATTTTTTTTATAAAAAACAATAAAAAGATGAATTCTTTTTATATAGACAATTTATAAATATCACTGTAATTAATCTTAGTGACTCTAGTAAAATATCTTCTTAGCCTTTATCCAACACAGTCAATATAAAAGGATCTACTAATTTCTCTTTTCGTTTATCTATCATAAATTTTATACATCATTTCACTAACATAAGTATTTCTTTCTATAACATATAAAAAGAAAAAATCTTATAATGCTTTGAATGCATTTTCTAAAAATTATCTCTTACATTTTCCTGCATTCATTTGATTCGTATAAATTTTTCTGATTATAAATAATTTAAAAACAGAAATAAATTTGTTTACAATTATAATTATATTGTTTTCAATTGATAAACGTTCCTTTACTAGGTACAAACAATTTTTTCATTGGAAGCATTTATTATGTTTAGGTTTCAATCGTTTTTCTGAGATGTAGACAAATGTATAATCTTGATAAAACTAAGAAACTTTTTTTGATAAACTTACTAACAATCCTTCAAAATTAACACTGTTTTAATAAAAAGTGCTATTTTCGAAATAAGCAAAAATCTTACATTTAACAAGCCTTTTATTGTTTAAAGAAATAAAAAAAAAATTGTTGCATAAATAAATTTAAAACATGATAGATGTAATTAATAATATTTAATACTTTGATAATTTAAAGTATAATAATTACATAATAACAGTTTATGAAAAATAGTTTAAATTATAATAGTTAAATAACACAATATTTAATAACATAATAACTTTAAATATAATAATTAAATAATAATTAATATTATAATATTTTAATTTATAATAATTAAGTAAAATTAAATACTTTTATTTTTTTCATTAAATAATAAATTAAATATTTCTTAAATAAATGATAAATTCAAAAATAAATAAAGATAAATACATACATTTTTCAATTCCGTTTGTTTTAATGTTCAATAAATTGCTTCAAATTTTTTTCTAAAATGCTTAAATTTCTCTTAAATTACACAGTATGTATAGTAATCTTCTGAATTATATATTTCGTAAAGATGTTCGTTTTAAAAATTTATAATTAACACTTTTCGAAATATTAAATAACAGTTCAATTATTTTTCCATTTTCATGTTGGTATTTGTAATTAATTGAATAGAAAATTTCCTAATATTGTCTACTTCACAATAGTTTTATATGATTTTTCACGTATTTCATAATTTAAAATTCATAAATTGATCTTATAAAAATAATATGTCTTATTATTTCCTTTGAATTCAGTATTCATTCAAAGCAATGAAATGTTATTAAGAAGGAATGTATGCCGATTGTTATTGCTCAAGTATATGAAAATACAATAAAACCCTAAGAGATATAGAGTCGAATCCTCATAATTACGAATGAATGAAACTATACACTTAGCTCACAGTAATAAATCGATGACTTTTTTGCCTTACAGTAAGAATATTTCAAAATGTGTATCGCTTTCAATTGTGTTGATCGAGCAGAACCATTGTTAACCGTTTTGAACATTTTCCATTTTCCCGTTTGTCTATGAAATGAATTTTTCTCTTTAGATAAATCGATAAAACAGTATAGTATTTTGCACGAGAGAGAAGCGAATTTCATAAATCTTCTCTGATTGATGATTTGTTTTCCCAAGCGTACTTTTTATGTAATGCTTAAGACACGAAAATGTTTTAAATTTCGAAGTCTTTCAGAGAAAACATTCTAACTTTTCGTTTGATACATTTATTTTATTCCCTTACATAGAAATGCTTAACATACCTGGAAATAGTTTATTGTGCTAGAACTATTTTCAAAACAAATATTTATAAAACTTTCCAAAATATAACACTGTACTCATTTTTATTCATTATTGACACTAAATTTTTTGAGTGTTTATTTTTATGAAAAGGTTTCAAGAAATACCTGTTTTTTTTTTGATAGATGATAATACTAAAGAAAACTGATGCTACCATTGTGTGCTAATATATGTTAAACACCACCAAAACTAAACTGAAATTGATTCATAAATTGGTTTTGTTTTTGCAGCCATTTGATGACGAATCAAAATTTGGTTGCTCCCGCTTAGTATTGCCGTCATCATTTTGAATCACAATGTCAATGTCGATGACACTTGTACTCATAATTATGAACAGGAGACCAAGAAACGATGAAAATAATGAGTTAGTTTTTATGCTCCAAAGAAGACGAAGACGATCTCATCTTCCGAAAGAAATATGAGAACAGATTCTTGGATGTGAAGGAATTTTTTTAGAAGGAGAACTTATCAATAAGCAATACTACAGTATGTTACTCATTCCTAATGCTGTCACTTTTGAAGCTTTTTGGGATGCATTTTTCAACGAATCGTGTTTTTCGATATAAAATTTAACTACGGAAATTTATTCTTATATATAAATTTTCCTTTGTGTGTAGCGATATTAAAATCATCTAAAGTACGAGGGTAGTTTAAAGGTTTCACACCTTAACTTGAAGATGGTAGCACTCATTAATACAAGCTAGGGAATATGGCTGCGTATCTTTTAACAGGTATTCCACAAAATATCAGCCATTTTAGACACGCTGTAGTTGTTTGAAAATCGTTTGAGTAAGTCTATGTGAATATTTTTGTTAAAATGGAAAAAAAATAGAGTATTGAGCTGTCATTAAATATTTAATTTTGAAAGTCAACACACACCTACGCAAATCAAAATGAGTTAGACACGGTGTACGGATATTCTGCACCATCACTTATCACACTGAAATTTTAATAGCTGAATTTAAATGGGGCTGTGCCAGTGAGGTGATGTGTGCTTGTGAGGTGATGAATGTTCGGGAACCCAAAAATTGCAACCACTACTAATAATATCGCTAAGGTTCCCCAAATGGTGCTATCCGACCGTCGAATTAAAGTGAGAGATGTATCAGATGTATCAGAGGTTCACATATTAAAACAAGATTTGGAATTGAGAAAGCTGTCCGCGTGTTGGGTGCCATGTTTGCTCACTGTAGGCTAAAAACGTGTTCGAAGGAATATTTCCAACTCTCGGTCAGCGCAGTTTAGGCGCAATAAATATAGTTTAGGCTTCAATTAATTACTATAGATGAAACTTGGATAAGCCATAAAACGCCAAAACTGAAATACGAGCAAGATTTTGACAGCGAAGGGGGAATAGACTCCAAAAAAGCAAAAACTGTATTTTTCGGCGGAAAAATGATGGCGACTGTTTTTTGAGATACTCGAAGAGTTATCTTAATGGATTATCTACAAACAAGAAAACTAGTTACAGGAGTATAATACTCATCATTACTTGACAAGTTGAAGACAAAAATTACCGAAAAATGGGCCCATTTGCTGAAAATGTTTTATACCGTCTCGCACCTGAGTGGTTGGCATGGTGAAAATCAACGAAATACAGTTTGAACTGCTTGACCACTCTCCTTACTTATCTGATCAAGTCCCAAGCGATTTCTTTTTATTCTTTAATGTAATAATTGAGCTCGAAGACAAAGACTATCGTCAAATGAGGAGTCCATCCTCTCCGTAAAAAATAACGGTATTTTGCAGAGAAAGATGCCGTGTACTATTTGGACTGATTAAAGAGACAGGAGAATCAAAAGGAGAATGGGACAAGTGTGTAAAATTACAAAATAGCTATGAAGTAAAATATAAATAAATTGAAAGAAATAATGTCATATTATTGTTAGGGCAGAAACTTTTCAATCCACCCTTGTATATTAAATAATGCTCATAATTATTCATCCCATTTAACTAAAAAAAAAGCTGAATTTCAGAGGTGATGCAATTAAAACGAAGAATAAAATATTTTTTTTCTTCAAAACAAATATAAGATGATGAGTTTTTACGAATAAATGAGATAATAATTGAAATAATTTGTAGGGATTAGTTATAATGAAATTGTTACAAAAAATGACTGACATAAATGACTATCAATTACAGCATCACTTGAAAATATGTAGTTCGATATTCGAAAAGTTATTTTTAAGAAAATTTCCTTTTTTTTTTTTTTCGTTTGAGAAGGTGAAAAGAAATATGGATATAAATTTACTATCTAGACAACACTTAACACTGTATGCTTTCAGCGCATTGCAAATTTATTACTATAGAAATTTCATTAAAGCGGAAAGCCAAATAATTAAGCTAATTAGAAAAGTTCTTATTGCTCTTATAAAGTTCAATATTTCAGAACATAACTGAAAGATTTGAGAGAAAAAAATCCTTTTTAAAATGTATTTCTGGATATTGAAGAATATATAATTTATCTTGTTTCAGTTTAACTATTTTGTAAACTTTTTATGTAAATTTATAGGTTTAAAAAAATTAAGTTCTCTATCTTATCAATAAACAAATCAGTAATGTTTATATGATTGTTTTTTATAAAAATGTATTATTTATAATTTTGTATTTCAGTTTAAATTATTGTGAATAAGTCGAAATATTTTCTTATCTTTATTCTAACTTATTTGGGAAACATCTAATGAAGTCTATTGGCTGTTTTGAAGATCGTATATTGAAATTAGGATCAAAAGGGAACTCAACAAATCCATGTGAAATCTCCACTTTTTGAATGTTTTTGGTTATTAGTTTTTGTTATCAAATTTGGTGGTATTTTTATATTTTGTAATCATTTACAACCACTTGGAGATATTTGACTTCAATAAGATTTACTACTATTATGCTTGTCTATTTTGAACGATTTTAGTATTCTATAAAAATATTTAGCACACGAAAGCTGAAGAGTATATAAAGCTATGTAGTATGATTAAGGTTTGATGGATCAAGTAGCATGAATCTTGTGATTGTATAGTGAAAGCAGTTTTTATTATTTGAAACTCCTTTTATTTTCTAAATAAATATTTCGGTTGTCAAACAAGGAGACAATGACTGTTATTATTTATCCAAAAGGAACCTGGGAGCTTGAAATAATGTTTCGTCTAATAGGAACAACATCTTCAGCAACAATACTGCAATATATAGTTAGAAAATTTAAGTATAAGTATGATATTTGATACAAATATGTTGCCCTTATTGTCTTCCTGGGGAAAATAAATGATAAAATAATATAAATACGATATATTGAATTATTATTAATGAACACGAAGTACATATTCATTCATGAGCTTCTTGAATTTCTCTTGTTTATGCTACTGTTGGAATTTATTAAAGATAAAGTATGAACCTAAATATTACCAATATTCTGCCTATAATAAAAAATGTTATTAGTCGTAGAATAAAATCAGCACACCATGAAATATTTTACTGCGGTTAGTTTTACAAATTTCTAATTCATATCTTGTGTGTAGTTATTTATTTCTTAGGACCTTCAAGAAAATGATAATAACTTAACAATTCAAAAAGACAGGATCATACTTATATATTTTGATCCAAAATAATAATTTTTATTTCTATATTTTGTTTGATGTTTAATATTCAGTTTTTTCAAAAACAAACAATTAATTTTAAATTGTCCTTTCGTCACCTAATAATTACTTCACATAATAATTCGTAGTAACTCATGTTTTGTGTTAAAATAAAAATTTTCAGAAATCCAATAAGTAAAACTGTAGAATATAAAAATGCACAATAGCTAAAGAATTTCATTCTAACGAAAATATGGAAATGAATTAAATGAAATTCTTTATAGGTGAGATAAATGCGACAATATATGGGTATTCAAAATGACTCATCGAAATTCAAAATTCTATATTTTCAAAAATAAATACAAAATGCATGAATGAAAAGAGTAAATTACAAGTTTTTTTAAGACTAATCAATAAAACCTTTTTTAGTTACACGTATATTGTCAATATGATCTGAAAATTCCTGCCAATCTCATTGTAAGATGTCAGTGGTAATCAATCGTACAACAGGAGAAATCCTTTGTTTAAGTTCAAATAAACTTGTGGGAAATGGCAGCGCATAAATTTATCTTTTATCTGTTTTTAAGCCCCCAAAGGAAGATATCATATGCCACATCATGTCACTTAGGTGACAACTTTCTAACATGGAGTCATCTGGTTAAACGCTACCAATCGAATTGCGAGGTAACACTATGAAATATCTTAAAACAGCTTTCGTTAAATAGCTTCATGAAGAACACATAAGAGCCATATTTTTTCACAATATAAGACTTCAATATTTCTTCTTTGTATTTATGTATTATTTATCATTCAGTGTCAATTATTTTTAAAAATATATAATTTTGATATAAGATTATCTATTTTGAATAGCCTTGTGTTACAATTATGTAAATTCTGTATATAGCCTAGTTAGTCAATTTAGCTACGTATTCACGTAAATGCACATCTCTCATGGTTATACGATAAATATCTGACCAAATCACAGTCGGATTATCAAAAATTTCAGATTATTGGAAAACCATTAATAACAAATTATTTGAACAACAAACACTATGTGTATTTATATTAAATTAAATACAGTACTAGCAAATCGAGTATAAATCACACAAATATTTACAATTTTGTATTTATTATGTGTAATATAGACTTAATGTTGTTTCTTAAACTATACATTGCTTATTGAACGTTTTCGAAATTTTATAAACACTCATTGCCATTAAAAATTGTTGTCTGCTTAAAACGAAATTTTACATACGTAATTACAACATTGAGGTAAGTAAGTAACTACAAAATCAAAGTAAAATGATAATTTATTGTAGGAAAAATTTCAAATGAATGGGAGATTTAGAACACTGTTGGACGAGCTCTAGTATGAATGCATGATGTGATACGGTCCGGTATAGAGGCACAAATCTATATATATAGTATAATATCCTGTGACATCTCGTTTCACGCTTGCTGCAAAAGCGCCTTTAATTCTACCAAACTCATAGTTATTTAAATTGCCTTCCTAGATGATCCCGGATATACTCAATCAGTGACAGATGTGGGGATAAAGCAGGCCAGAGAAGGATGGAAAAGTAGCAGAGACAGTTCTGTGAAAACCTTGCTATGTGTGAGAGAGCATTGTCCTGTTGAAAAATATATCCTGGGAGCCCTGCTACGAGTGGCAAGACATGTGGCTGAAGAATTTCGTGAATGCACCTCTGGGTTGTCATGTTACCATGGTCTATATCAGGAGTGATCATAGTTTAGTATTGATGACACCCCATGCAATGACACCCCATACAGGATTGAGGCAGGGTTGAGACCCACACCACGGGGCCTCCACACATACATGATTGACATCAGTGCACAATTTGAATCCAGATTCGTCACTAAAGCGTCACGTCTTTAGCAAGTGGTCAATCAAGGTCACGCGAATTGGAGAGTCCGTGGTCGACAGTACGAAAATTTCCGCGATACATTTAAAAATGATATGTGTATAAGATCTACGTGTTACAAACGCAAAATACGCCTTGAATTTGCTTGCCAATTTTTGGTGAGAATGGAAGTTGATGACACGTGAACTTGGAAAATCCTATGGTCAGATGAGGCACACTTTTGTTTAAATTGAGCTGTGAATAGCGAAAATTGCAGCATATACGGTACTTCACCTCCTAATGTCCTGCATCAACAACCCCTGCAGTCTGTTTACGCGACTGCTTGGTGTGTATTTACTGCTGAGTTTATCCTCGGATCTTTTTTCTTTGAAACTCTCATTCCACAAGGTCCTAAAAGATGCTCTGTCACGAGTGCACGGTACAGTGAACTCCTTCAACAGCAAGTCATTCCTGCTTTACAGGAACGACAATGTTTGCAAAGTACTATCTTTATGCAAAATGGAGCAAAACGAAAGTACTGCTTAGCGCTAACTTTGGCGATAATCGTGTAATATCCAGACAATTTCCGGATGCCTTGCCTTCTCGTTGACTTGACTTAAATTCTTGTGATATCTCGTTGTGCGGATTTCTAAAAGACTGTGTTTCTAGATGACGGATTAGGATTTTACCTGATTTGAAAGCTAGCATTATAAGCCATGTAGCTGAATTCCCTCGTGAGATGCTTCGAGCTACCATTGAAAACGCTATAATGCGCTTTCAACACGTTATCGATGTCCATGGAGCACATTTGAACATATTCTGTAATTGAATAAATTTTATCGATTCTTACATATTTTTTGTCCTTCTTTGGGCACCATATTTCCTCCTAGTGTTCAAAATTTGAACTATTTTTTTTATTGCAGAAACCTTTTTCCCATGGTCCACATAACATATATTCCAAGTTTCATAAAAATCCGATATGCGTAACGTGTTCTTCAGGCTTCTGAATAGCGTAACTTTAATTTTAACCAACCGGTACATATTTTCTCAGAAAAATGTTTCATTATTTTTAGTCTAATGTTTCTTTTATTAATTATTCAAGTAAACGTTATTTTATAATAACTATCTCCTAATTGTAATGAATTAAAATATTGTTAAACTTTGTAATTGCAGATTCGAATTCTGCCGTGTAATAGGATGTAATATTGACGGATTCAGAATCTTATTAGAGTGGTTTAGTCAGAAATAAATTATTGAAAACTGATATCAAGAGCTTTCTTAAATAAATTTATTCATCCGATTTCTACTTTTCAGCCACGAAATAATAAAAGTAGGATTTCTGTGAACCTCACTTACTTTATTTAAAATTAATTTATTTTTGTGTTCAAAGCGATTATATTTGAAGAGTTGAATGTCATAGTAATTCAAAAGGAAAGTATGTATTACATTCATGATTTAAATGTAAATGAATGTTTGAAAATAATATGTGAATTGAAATATCTTATTATATAAAACAGCATTTTTGGTGAACCTATTTTTGAAAATATTAAAATCATTACTCATATTTTGAGAGGCCTTTTCAAATTATGTTTTAATGAAAAATTTATTCACTATTTTAATTTCGCATTCATTTTAGTCTATTATTAGGATACATTTTTCTAGATGCCAAATTTAAAAAAAAAATCAGATTTCCAGTAATAGATTTAAGCCTCTTCTGCAATGAGATTCAAGCATACGTACGAGATATGATTCTTACAGTTCGACGTAAGTTTATTAGCCACCCAGGGAGCTATTGTTTCAGATGGTCGTTTTGGCGTACCATATCACTTTTTAATTTTAAATTATTTTTTTTACATTCAACTTAAATATATTCAAATGAATAATTTATCTCTTGCTTTAATTTTAACTACCCGTAGTTTAAATATATTCAATTTAATAAATTATTTTTTTCTTAATCTTTAATATCAGATAAGTTTACTATTGTCAGGTTCTCTATATTTCATAATTCTCTCTAATTCTCATATTTAACTGAGTAAATTAATAATAATTATATAAGAATTGCGCTTTGGGTGTTTGAATCTGCTCTTTGCAAAACTTTACATGGAACATTTTTTGTTAGATGTTTTCGGAATTATTTGCTATACAGAAAAAGTTTTTTCATGAAAAGAAAGAAATTATATTCGCGAAATTAAAAATTTAATTGATACAGATAGAAAACGCCCGGTGTTTGAATTATAATTTTCTTTGTGAATTTACAATTCCAACATAGAGTAATAACATTAATAGATGTATTCAACAGTTTTTGTGCATTTCATAATATATTAATAAAAAATATTTATAAATGAAATCTTATGATGAAATATAATAATTAATGCACTCAAGTATTTTATTTAAGAAATAGCAACCAAATAGTTTAACAAGAATAATAATTAATCTTAAGAGTTTAATTCATCACTTCTCAAAATGTGGGATACTTACTCTTAGGGGAGCGTGATAACACTGAATGGGGATCGAGTATATCGAAAAGCAAGTATTATTAAAAAACTGATATAATTACAATCTTTTTTATAAGTATATTATATTAGTACTGCACAATGCATTTAATAATTAACTTATCAATACCAAATTAAAAACAAGTTCAATACTTATTAATGATTCTCTTGAACCTGTCTTGCAGAGCAAATATTTTTCACCAGAAACCTTTTTTCACCAAACCTCTTTCTTGTTCCTTTAAAAAAGGTCTTCAAGTTGAAGATTCAATGCATTCAATTTCTCGAATGTGTCGAGCAAGTTGTTCAGGTTGACCCAAAAAACCCATCTCGATACTTCTGGGCTTTCGATCGGTTCTCTTCTCCTAGAAAATTAGAGATGTCCTTTTTAATTTATAAACACGTTTCAAAAATATCTCATGAGATAACCATTTTGATTTTCAGTAAAATAATAACACTAAATGTATTGCAGCTATGCGTTTACAACGTGCAGAAAAATTCTTGATTTTTGACATTTTAATTTAATTTAGAATGAGTGCAACCGTTGTTAGCACAATATTCAGAACTGGACTTGTGTCTTTAGAAACCAGAACTTCTCTGTAGATAATACAATGTATTTAGATACACTGCGTAGATTTTTTTCACAAGTGCTTGTAAGCTTTGGAGTTCTCTAAGCACTGTGCGAGCTATATCGGTGCATGAACAGAAGCAATTTTTCTATTTCATGTTTTTATCTATTAAAAAGTCATTTAAGATGACAAATAAGGCGAGTGTTTTTATTTTGAATTTGGTTGTTTTGTATTTCTCTTCTACGGGTACATCATCACAAATTAAATCATAGACAATGATATGAGCATCTTTACTGATATTTGTTGCCTCATCAAACTGAATTGTAAATAATTTGTCATGCAACTTCTTAAAATGTTAATACAGCACGTCTTTAGCTGTATCCCCTGTTAGACGGGAAACTGCAACATTTGTCGAAATTGATGAAATTGTTTCGTAAAATTATCTCCAAACATTGTTTCTTCTGTCTCAATCGCTGTTATCAAAATATTATCTTCACCAATAGTGCGAGGTATTTTCTATCATTGACTATTTTTATAGAAGCTTTGTATGAAGTGAAGTAAAAATTTTCAACCACAGATAAAGTTTTTTAAATGAATTTTTACTTTTCATATGGTTTTAATTTTATTTCGAAAAATTATTGAAGTTTATTAACATACTCACTATGAGGCTTTTCCCATTGTCCTTAGTGAATAAATCTCATGCTGTCTGCTGCCAAATGTTTTGAGCAAATGATACACATGGGCCTTTCTTCTTCATTTTCTATAGTAACGGTAAGCTAAAATTTAAGTGTTTTGAGGATCTTTTTTTCGATTTAATTTTTGAAATCACGCTTTTCTGTACTCTTGTTGATGCTTCACTATCGTCTTATGCTCAATTATGTCCATTTAAAAATTTATCCATGATTCTGTATAAATCTATAGCCGTGAATATTTAATACATTGAATAACAGTAACTATGCAAATTACAACATGCGCATTCACGACACATCTGATAGTGGTAGAAAGATCTATTCGATTGAAATTGAATAAGGTATAGTATTTATACACGCTTATGTCAAAGTCACGCAAACGCTCCAAAATGTTTGAGAAAAATCAGAACTTATCATGAAAACGCGAGAGTGTTAAATATGATGAACGTAAGACAGAGAACAAAATAGAAGTGTAGAAATTACGATAATTTTGTAGAAAAATACCTTATGGTCTGTTATAGTTGATCACGTAAATAATAAAAAATCTGTGATGAAATAAATAACCGTTTCTTATTTTACCTTAACTCTTTCCTGTGTGTATTCGTGACACGAAAAACTCGTACGATGACTATCAGATCACAGGAAAATTTTCCCCTAGTTCAATTAGCATCCAAATACAAAATAAAGTGATTTATATTCTCATAGACGTTGCCATATGTGTTGTTAAACCCTGACAAATCTGTTACCACTGTAGTATCGATTCCGGTTTTGTTTATGCAATGGATCGGTGTTTCCAAATATTAATAAATTCACTAATTATTCATAATTTGTATCATATTAGAAATGAATTTAATACTATTAATTTTAATGTATATTATATGAAATGAGTACTAATCTATTATTTCAATTTTTAGGCTAAATTAATACATATTTCTTTACACCAGTATACTTTTATACGATTACAACTGTATTTTAAGGAGAGTAACTGAAATAAAAGGCAAGTTCTGAGGCAAATTATAATAAAAGATAAGTTACGGAAAATATGATTCTCAAAGGCATCATTTGGGGAAAATTCTCCAAACAGACCAAAGATACATTATCGTTTACAGATACCTCATAGTTGAAAAAGTAGTTAATAAACAAGCACTTACAGCTTCCTTATAGTTGTTAAAGTTATTTATTCATTAAATTAAAAAGAAAATTTTAAAATGAATAAAATATTTATTGCTCCATATACCATTAAACAATGAATAAACAAGTAATAAATTTTATAATATTTGAATTTGTCTGCGATTTGCTTAAGATTTATAATATTGAATTAGTTATAAATGTCATATTAATTAAAATAATAATTATTATTTTGAATCCCATTTTTAAAGTTAAACCTGAGCACACAATTACAAAAGTTATTTTTTTCATAATGAATTACAGATTTTTCTTAAAAAAATGATGAGCATGAAGCAAAAAGATGATTAACTATTTTAAACTAAATTTATTAAATTCTTCTGAATGAAGAACAATATATAACGCTTAATTTATACAATTACAGTTAATTCAATTACTTAGTAATATGAACTTATTTATTATTCATAAATGCTAACCATTCTTATCTCAACTAACATCTTATATGTCCTTATTATATAACCTAATGCAAATATTTCGAAAAGTTTAACGAAATATGCCCTTTCCTTGAATATGTATGTACTTCACACCACTTAGTAGCTAAGACAAAAGTGTCCAGACATGTGTTCCGGGTCACACCTTCCCGACTAAGAGTGGACAACAATTTGATAAAGCTACATTTAGAGTTGACACGTGGCATAGTTGGGTCATAGGAGTTAAAATTACGCCAAAGTTAATCTATTTTGGATGTCAGATGGTTAGTCGGAAATAATTGAATACATTTTCATGAGGATGACACTGATAAATTAAGCCAAGAGGACTTGAGCAGATTTAATGGAATTGAAACATTATAGTATACAGCGAACGAAGGCAATTTTGTTACATCATTTTCAAATGTTTTAGACGCTAAAATTGTGCATTGTTTAAGAAAAAAAAATTAAGATAAATCTCCTTCATCCTTAAAATTTTTGTTTTGAAAGTTGATTGTTTGAAATAAGATAGAATATATTTCGTCGCAAAGGGACACCTAAAAAGCAAATGTATCGTTAAATATTAAACAAAGTGGCATTTTTAAGTTGGTTGAAATCTAGTTTCAGAAATAGACACAAATCTAGCTCATTAGTCTACAAGGCTCAGAAAATTTTATTTCTAATTACTCACAGATTGCTTGGTTAATATTAATTAAGCATTTAAAAATATGCAAAAAATATTAAATAAGATTTTTTTTAATTATTTCGACTTCTACTAATAATTATTATTGATATACTAAAGTGAAATAACTCAAGTTACAACCGAAGTCAACACAAAGTTATTCGAAAGTTATTTTTTTTAATAAAATATAGCATTGTTATAGTCAATCCACTGGATGGAATTTTATAAATGTTAAGCATATTTATAATAAATGATTAAATATAAAATATTAAGTATTCAGAAATTGAATGATTTTATATAAAAACAAATTATTTAGTTCACAGAAATGCTACGGATATTACATATTCTCAAGTAATATGTTTACAATAAGCAAAACATAAAGAATGTTTTGAAGTGCGGCTGATTTGGTTGGATTATTATTAAGTGCAAGAGAGTCTCAATACTCAAAAAAGGCTGAAAGTTATTATAGGTAAGGTATAAGACAATAGTCAGATAAGTTTTAACAGAACAAAAACTGATAATTTAATTAAATTATATGAAAAGATAAGTTTAGGCATTTTCCCTCAGAATATAAAGTAAGTCTTTAAACTTAGTCCCAGAATCAAAGTCTTCAAAGATAAGTTTTAGGTGTAAATATGAAGGTAAGTTAAATGCATTTGTTTTCGGGAAGAATTTTTTAAATATAAGTTTTAAAATAAATAATGATGTAATATCTATACACTGTGGCATTATTACTTTAAACTTAAAACTACTGCTCAGCGTATCAATTAAGAGATATTCTAAGTTGTTTAGAGTGAATTTAAGATAAAATGATTGTTAGTTTGCCAATTAAGTTAAGTTGTTAAAAATTAAATAAAATTTATGATATTCATTTAAAGTGTATAAGCTGAATTATTAAAGGTAAGTAAGTTGAAGAAAGGACTAATGTAAAGAACAGAATTTCTTTTGAATTTAAAAGTAAACAAACCATTCGAAACAAATTTAGGGGTCAGAACTAGCACCTTAAATTGGACAGCTTGATCGTTTAATGTATGAATTTACACCAAAGAGCCAAATCATTATGATCATTCCCACCATTTTTTATGAAACTTAAATTACATGGAGAGTAAGTGATAGAAATAGTATTTAACTGCTGCTGGTGATATTAATGCATCCTTATGTTGATTCGGTAAGCGTGCGATGAGAAGACTGTGATATAAACGACTTCAATAGATAGCAGTTCAGGATGACCCAACAACTTGGCATGAACAAAATCAAAACTACATGGCCTCTCTGGTGTTCGCAAGTTGTGAATGAAGTGTAGTGATACCAGTAGAGTACTCCACAGCCACAGATATTCATTTTTCATCGAAGTAAAAGGAGTTCGAAAGCTCTTCCACTCGCTGAATAAGAATTGGAGCAACCACTGGCACAACAGATAATCGAATACAATGGAGATTGAAGTAGAAGTGTTTTGGAGCATGCAATTCTCAGAAGAATCCACTGGATATGGGACAATGTAAGTCATCCCTCTCATGCATATGTGGTTATCAAGTATCATCATTATTTACATTTACAGTAGGCCTGGAGAAATCATGAATGGACCTTGGAATAATGGATAGAGCAGCTTCTTCAGATGAAACACGTTTCTTTATTAATCACGCCGATGGTCGTGTCTGGGTATACCATGTTAGAGGCAAACAGTTGCCAGACACATGTACCGCAGATCATAAAAAGGCTAGTAGATCAGTATTATGGATTAGGGCAATGTCTCAACACGATTACTGACCAATTGCCCTCTTAAATAACTTCTATCTTCAACACTGAGAATGTAGTATTCCGACAAGGAACTGCTCTATGTCAAAAGGCTGAAATAGTGCTGCAGGAGTTCAAAGAGCGTACGGATGAATTTTTATAGATTCTGCCCAACGTATCATAAATCTCGAAGAAGACATTTAGGTTGTGGACATGAAGCTTGAATGGAAGCTTAGTTTGAATGGTGGCTTAGAAATCAAAACTAACCTTCTCAGAATATCAAGGAATGGAATCACATATTATCTTGAACATTTGGAACACTCCTGACATCACTTAAGAATTTGTGGCATCCGTGTGAAAGTGGACTGCAGTTGTTTTGTGTGGTAAAGATGGATTAATTCTACTTTAAGCGTATGTGTCATAGTATTTTAACTCATGAAGTGTATAATAGTGAAATCTATTGAAGTTATAATTTCCAAGAAACAATTTACCGATAAAATAATGTGAAATTTTTTTATATTCATAATTCACAATTTTGTGCCATTTCGACCACAAAGTATTTTTCTAGATTATATAAATTCTAGAAAATTTAATATATTTTCTTAAGCTATCATTAGTGGAGTTCTTTCAAAACTTTTGATTATTAATTCTAATTAATCAAAATATGTGAGATTCTTAATTTTTTCAATGTATTTGTAATCATTATTAAAGTCCTAACAATATTTGTTATAACAACAATAAAAATCTGTAAAAATGCGTATTTGTTTAACTATTATTTAAACATTTAGTTTCAAATTAATTTAGAGAAATAAGCTATTAAATCAATTTATTTAAGTGTAGGTATTTCTGGAATTATCTATGATTGTGGTTATACCAGTGTCAATGCGATTACTATCAGTAACAATATCCGATTTTGTGGGACTCCATTTACTGATATATTGCAGAATAATACCGTCTAAGTTACCATCTAGAATTTGTTTATAGGAGTGGGAAAATTAGAATTTCCACAATAGGCTAGATGGGTAGACGAAGATAGGGAAATAACTAACAGATAATTTATTGTGTTAGATTTATATGGTTAAAGGTAACTTTAAAGATTTAATGACATGTATTGTATATTAACATTTTGAAAAGAGGATGACATTTTATATGAAATTACAGCTAATAATAAATAATTATTTTTGGGAAGTTCAAATTCTTACTTATTTAAATATGGGGTGTAAAATTTGGACATTTGCCACAAATGAGATTATTGTATGATTTATAAAATTTGAGCTTATTTGAATTTAACACTGAATGCTAACACTTCTTTTCATTATTTAACAGATTTATTATCGGTTATAAATATAATTTAAGAAACCCTGGTAAAATAATATTTTATCATTTAATTCCAGGATAATTAAGTTAGAATAATGTCTAATATAATGACCAATGAGACATTATAGCACCATGTCGATAATGTTTCATTAGTCATTGGTATCGTAAGTCCTGTTGAAAAGTAATTATGAAAATAAGACACGTAATAAAATGAGTTTATTACTGAAAGTGTCTCTTCATGCAGTATTTTCTCTTTCTCCATAATTTTAAAAAGCGATCAATATTAAGAAACATAGAAAAATGATTGATAATACAGTTACAAAATGTTTTGTACATTTATCGCATTGCTATTATTTATTTAATGAGAATTGTTTCTTTAAAATTTTTATTAGTTTTTTTGAATTCATATTGATAATAACATCAGGAAAGCTTCACAACAATGAAAGTTAATATGCATTTCAACCCATAATTTTTAATAACGTTTCTGACAAAAACTCTCACTAAGAATAATAGCCACACAAAAAATGAATGTATAGAACAGATTGGTGACTATGAAAGTGGGCATCTATTAACACTATGGGAGTGATATTGTTTGAACTGAAAATCTCACCCACAGGATGAAACGTGACTTAGATCAGATTAAATTTATTAAAATGGTTATATTATGATTGATATTTTGCATTTAAAAGAAGCAAAATATTTAATACGATGTTAGTTAATGGAAGAGAGCGTGAGTGGAAACTGTAAGTGATGGAAAAGTGTCCGAACTGCGAAATGTAAGAAGTGTTCAGATCACAGCAAGGAAAGATTTGCATAGGTCGAACCTCATATCTAAATCTATTAAGAACTCGAATCTGATTAATACTTAGGTATTATATAAAATTACTTTTGTAGTTATACTAAACGCTAGGTTCTGACACGTATGAGTATATATATGTATGTAGTTGACTTGAAATGATTATCCTCCCTGTATAACTTTGTATTTATCAGACTATTAATTCAGGAATGTTTTAAATAAGTTTAATTTTAACAGCAGAAGGAAGTGATATCGTGACTTACAAAGTTCGACTATTCATTTTTTTTAAAAAAAATAATTAGCGCAGTAATTTTCATTAACAATAAATAAACTCCTCAACCACGAGCAGAACGTACTTCTGTTTATATTTCTTTTGAACTGAGTCAAATCGACTCTCGTTGGTGGTCTAGGACACTGAATACATCAAACCGCTAGAGGGTGCTTAGCTCTCATATACGTGACCATTGGACATTTCTCAATTTTCAACATTAAGAAGATAGGAAAAATGCTTTGTGAACTAACCACTTTATGCAAAATTAAATATAAACCTTAAAATTACCTAAAAAATTAAATTTAGATTAGAAATTGAATAATCTTATTTTAATATTAAAACTGATTCACTAACTATTTATAATTTCTATAAAGAAAATTGATTTCATTAAATTAATTAAATTAGTAATTTTATTATTTATTCATTACTGCTTAAGCTTTTGTTGCCAATGAAATGCTAATTTTTGTAATTATTTATCTTCATTTTGACTGATTCCTTGGAGGAAATGATAACACATTCATGCTAAGTAATAAGAGCTTCTAATTACAAAAACCCTTTTTTCTTCGTTATAAAAAACTATTTTTTTTGCCAATTAATTATCATACTTTTATTTTAATCATTCAATTGTTGAATATTTAATTACATAACTTCATTACTGTACGTTATTTTCAAACAATATAATGTTTCACTGGAATCGCCTTTAATTTTTAAAGAGAATTTTAAATAATCGAATTAATCATGAAGGGTGTTTAATTTCAATTAAGAGAATAATCACGATCTTATTTAGGAAAACTGTTTATATACCAATTTACTTTTTTTCCCCAAAGATGAGTTAATTGGTACATAGTAATTAGAATTTTTAATTATTCTTAAAATGATAGGGTTCAAATGAATAGTGTATCATTAGATTTTTTTTATTTGGATATTGCTTAAAATTGAGTATCTTTCAGATTGTTAATAAAATATTTTTCTTCGCTGTTTGATATAGAATTTTTGTGTTGCGCTAATCATATTAATGAACGAATTAATTTAATCATTTCTTATTTTAAAACATTATCCAAGTAAATTTCTTGTTATAGTAATTTGTTTTTTTTTTTTGGATTTTTCAAGAGGTGCCATGTCACACAAAATGCAAGACTTCTAACATAATTAAGGTAATTGAAAAGCAAAAGTATTTCATAATATGCTTTGATTGATTTTGAATTTAAAAAATAGAGTACTTCGCTGAATTCGTAGATTTATTATTTATGCAAATTAAATAAACACAATTATCTATAATTGAATATTAAAGTTATAAACAAACGTTAAATATCATGGAGAAAAATATATGTATTTTTACTTATCTCAAAATGTGCTTTTTAGTTTACTGGTACTCTTTTCTGAAATTCCACTCTACCAATAGTATTAATATTCTTCACATTATAAAATGAGTCTTTTTCCTTTATGGTGGACATATTTTTTTTCTAGTAATCCCTCACATATATATATACTTTAGGTATGGTGCGATATCTTTTTAATAATTAAGGGAAATTTGAATCCTAAAATTTTTATGTAAAATTTTTAATAAATTCAATTATTTTTGAATATATAATTACACTAATTACTTTAGATATGTTGATATACTTTTTTAATAATTAAGTAAAAATTGAATCCTAAAATGTTATTTCTAAAAATTTTAATAAAATCAATTCTTTGAAGTTATAAGTATGCTCAATGTATATAATGGTATGTTTTTTAGTTCTCTATAATTTTCTTAAAAATTTAATGCAGTAGAATTTATGCAAGAAATACCTAAATATAAGTACATGACTTATACAAATTCAAATACAGCAGTTAGTTATTAACTGCTCATATATAAATACTCATTTGCATAAAAAGATTCATAAATATTTAGATACTTCAATTCTAAATTATGGCTTTCATTTATTTTAATTTCATGAAAGTGTCGGTTACTTAAACTCGTCATAATTTAAGTCAATTTTAAGACTTCTCAGTTACCTAAACTGGCTATTAAAATGTACAATTTAATCTATATATCTTGTTCAAATTTTCAACCATTAATAAAATACTTTTTATTCATCCCCTTAAGTTCAAGTTATTTTCTTAAAACTTGTAGTAGATGACACTTGATGTTAATACTGTTTTTTCAAATATTAATTCATTTAATTAAATTTAATTCGTGAAAATGCAGTTTAGCCCAGCCACTTAGGGCGATTTCAAAAATTGTCAAACTTGGCGATTTTTTTCCGCTGATCGTTAAGTCCCTAACCCGGGGTAGACAGTTTTGGAAAAATACCGCCAAATAATTCCTGTCGCCATGGCTGATTGGACTGAACTGCATTACAACCATTTAATTTACAGGATGAATTAAGAAACAAGCCAATACTTCTGCTGTATCATTTGTCTTGCAATGGCAAATTTGGTAGAGCATCGGCGTAGATTCTTCATGCCTTCGGATCGAATCTCGTGGAAGCATAAAATCTTTTTATTTGATTTTAAAATAATTAATTTTAGTTTTATATGGGAGAAAAAAATGCCCCTTATATAAGATATTTAGCTGGATATAAATTTTGGAATAAATACTCTCAGTGACGAAGCGTGTAGATAGACGGGAAAAAAATTTCTTTTGTCAGTTACTATTGTGATTCTGTCATATGTATATACATATTTATATTAATTGTAATTATTTAATAAAAAAGTAACTAAAATAAAAATGTTCTTTTTTGACCTAAGTAGGAATTGATTTTAATTTTTTTCATATTACTTGTTTTTAGTTCAATCTCATATAAATAGCAATTACTCATGTAATGCATTTTAAATTTAATCCATAGATGTCTGAATAAAACGATACAACTACTGTTACTTATCTTCATCTATTGATTGACTTCGGGGTGTTTCCCAGTGTCTATGGATAAATAAACGCAGAATCTAATAAATTAAAAATAAATAAATATTTGATCTTAATCAAGCAAACCTATTTACAAGCTCCTCAGCTTGAGAGATATAACAGAAGTCCCTACTTGAGAAATCTAGAAGAAAACTGAATATATGAAGCTGCATGAAATATAAACAAGATTTTTTAATAGTGGATGGTGATTTTTATATAAATTATTATAGCAAACACGAAAATATTAAATATTTTGGAATCATTTTATTCTTCCTTATTCATTCGGAAGTTCTTGAAACAATTTAGTGCAGCATAAAATGGAGCTCAAAGAGTGAAACTGTTCATCTAAAAGCAAGAGCTAGATTAACTGTTTTATAAGCTCTCACTACAGCGTTTTGGGATGAGCAGTGTATTGTATTTTTCCATCTTCTGCTGATCGTGGTACGGTATGCTACTTAGAACATTTAAAGGAGGCTGAATTAGTTTAATAGTTCAAATGACGTTCCGTTACGATCGAAATTTCTTCTCCAATGGAATGCAGTGAAAACGTAACTGGTATAAAACAAGAAAAATTAAAGAAAATAATTGAAAAACACGAGCACATTGTCATCAAAAAGCGAAATAAACACCATGGAATGGATATTTATTTGAACCCTTCATACAAGTGTTAATATAATAAAGATTTTCATTGCTTAAGAACGTAGAAAAATTTCAGTTCAAAATGCGTTTATTTTATCTCCCCCCCCACTTATGTGGAGAAGATGCAAGTTGAAGCTAATATTGAACTAGAGTTTAAATCTAAATTCTATGTTAATCATTGTATTTAAATTTGATCTATATTCTACTTTTATCTGAAGAAAATTGCAAACAATCTGTCCAAGATTAGGTATAAATTAAACTGAGTCAAAAAATTTCCTTTAATCGCTACAATTTCTTGATTTTAGCATATATATATATATATATATATATATATATAATCAATATGCTGATTTCCATGACAATTTGATCACCAAGAAAAGAGCTTAAAATGAAGTTTTGGATGCGTAAATAGAACGTTTATGCAAGTAAGTTATTACAAAATAAAAGCTGTAAATTCGCATTTAATTCGACAAAACTCGTAAGCTGTCCAACTTACCGTCCTAAATGATCCCAGATATGTTCGATCAGAGACAACTTTGGGGATCGATCTGGCCGGAAAAGGGTGGAAATTTAGCTGAGGCAGTTCTGGGAAACCTTTCAATGTGTGAGCAATCATAGTCGTGTTGAAAGATGGATCGTGGGAGCCCTGCCAAGATTGGCAACACATATGCCTGAAGAATATATCCCGAACGTACCTCAGGGTTGTCGTGGTACCATGGATCAATATCAGGGGTGACCGTGTGTCGTATGCGATGACACCCCATAGCATCACACCAGTTGTGAGAGTGGTGCTCCACTGTATAGCAAAGGGAGGCTTGAGATGTTCACCACGGGGCGTCAACACATACATGATTGTCATCAGAGCCCTAATTGAATCTAGATTCGTCACTAAAGATGACATCATTCCATTCGGTTGCACTTCAATCCCTTCGAGCTCTACACTACTCTAAACAAAGGCAAAGGTGAGTGGGTTTTCAATTACAGTTAACGTAATAAGCGACACTATACGCAACTATTCTTAACCCTGGTGCCTTGAGATGGTAGGAACTGACACAGATACCCGTATTAAAGGTGCTGCCTGTGTATAGATGGTGGATAATGAGATAGTGGGTGCTATGCCTGAGTGTCTTATAATGTGACTATTTTATAGGCTAATAGTCTCTCCAAAAGGACCTGAGCCTGGTCACCGTGTAACAGACAACCTCACAGTATAGTCAGAATGGTCTAGGTGACGAGCTACTTGCCGAGTTGAGCACCCGATTTCAATCATTCCAATAATTATTGCCCTCTCCAGCTCTGATAGCCCCTCATATTGTCTCTAATGGCGGTGTAATGGCATCTCTAGTTAAAAAGAGTCTCTCTGCAACAGATTAAATATACGCAGACAAGCTAAGCTTACCTGTTTTATAATAAAAGTTGAACGAAGCTTAACGCCGGCTGGTGGCATTACGCATTGTGGTAACATGTTGCATTTCTAATCATTTACATATCTATCTAACACGTATCTTCATGTCAAGTTTCATATAAATCCCACTCTTACCTCTTGTTGAGCAAATGTTTATAACACTGAGTATATATATATATATATATATATATATATATATAAGTTCAATATATTTAGCAAATGTTTATAACACTGGGTATATATATAACACATCAATCTATAACTCTAGAGACTAACCCAGAGATGGCGCTCGTAGTAAACCAGTAACCAGGTCTTTCTAGAGTACTAACCTTTGCTTGAAACGTGTCAAAATTTTAAGTCGATCGGACCAGAAACAGCTGAGTTATCGAGGTTGGAGTAAAGTCGTTTTGTAGTTTGTTTAAAAAATGGAAAAAACCGAGTTTCGTGTTCTGATGAAACATTGTTTTTTAATGGGTAAAAACACAGTGCAAGCGAAACAATGGATTGAAAAATGTTACCCGGACTCTTGTCCATCAAAAGCAACGATTTGTCGGTGGTTTGCCGAGTTTAAACGTGGT